>JAODJX010000111.1:534581-569814 GCA_026776945.1 Isichthys henryi
TTAGCAACTCCAATTAGCCTCAGCATGTTTTTGGACTGTGGGGGGAAACCGGAGTACCTGGAGGAAACCCCACGACGCCATGGGGAGAACATGCAAACTCCACACACATGTGACCCAGGCGGGGATTCAAACCCAGGTCCCAGAGGTGTGAGGCGACAGTGCTAACCACTGCACCAGCATGCCGCCCCCTTCGTAATATCCTCATGTTATTATTGTTTGTTTTTGTGCAGCAATTTAAAGCAGCAAAGTTGCAACCAGCCGTCTTGCTGCCATTGTTCTTGAAAGAATTTGGCTAGGAGATGGATATCAGTGTTGCCAGGTTTGGTTATCTGGCTGACATGAGATTTTCAATCCGATATAAGTCTGCACGTGCATTTACATGTATGTAGCAATTTTCTTACCTTGTAAATAGTCTGTAAGGTTTGCAAACTGCCCCATTGCTTTTGATGTAGTCGATGTTTATAATGGAATAGCATAGATTTGCCGTAAGATTTCTTGTGTGACCGTGAGAATCTGAAAGTATGAGTGTCACGCCAGATGCGTGACAGCTGGCAACCCTGTGAATATTATTGAAGTGTGTTTATATGGCAGGTGTGTTTATATGGCAGGCACTGACATGCGGAGTGACTTATGCGAGCAATGTAGCATAGGGCAGGCTTGCTTTCCAAGAGGATACACAGAACATTAATCCAGGCAGGCAGGTGGTGACCGCTAGTACGAGCAGGCAGGCTCACTCCTGCTGGGGGCATCTAGCGGCACACTGGGCAGCATGCGGCAAAAACACCGGAGAGACAAAGTCTGAAATAACGACAAGCGGCAGCCCTGCAGTGGAACAGATCCTTCGGGGGAGACTCCTGGTGGCAGGGAGAGCATGTCCATCGCCCCTCCCCTGTGACCAAAATTCCAGCTCATTGGCATTCAGAAAGCACCCCAGGGGTGGCCATCGCTGTTTCGGCATCAGGGCGGACACCTCCTCCGGTACAGAAGAGGGAGCTCTGTGATTGGGGAAGGGAGATCAGACATCAGCCCTTTGCCTCGGGCACTGCTCGCTCCGACCAGCTGAGTCTCAGCGAAAACAACTGGCTGCTGCTGTTTACTGCTGTCTGGTTGCCAGGAGTCTTGCGTAAGATGTGCCATGACTCCCCATCCATGTGTACCACTGGACATCTCTAACAAAGTCGTACTCGTGGGCTCCTCCATGCGCTTAGAGTAGCAGGTGGCGCATTGATTATGTCTGATCCAAATTACAGGAGCACCTGCAGCTGTAGCCTTTATTGCTTGAGGGTGGTGGGGGGAGCCGTTGCGCTCTGGTAAATTTCCAGTGAAACAAATGGGTTGAACATTAAAGCAGAAGGTTTGTGTTGTCACTCTTTACTCTATTTACTTTGGAGTGGGGGGCATCCATCTGTGAGGTAGTGCAGTACCAAAGACAACTTTCGGCCCCAAAAATGGTTTCTCCAGCCTAATATAATTTAAAATGTGCCTCTTAGATGTCAGACAGAATGGTTCACGTGCATCGATGGAGAGGCTGGGCTGTTAATGTGTATCTGTGTAACTCTCAAATCTTTATTCAAAGCTGTGTGTGTTTTGCTGGTCTCTTGTTCTTCAGTGATGCCATTTCCAAGATGAGTGTTTGTCAGCCCTTTTCATATCTAAGCACCCTACTTTTTAAAAAGTAATAATAATCCCTTTATCACTCAAGGTTACGCACATGCACACGCATGACAACACAGCTCAGAAACCCATGCAGAAACAGCCAGGCCCGGCACCCCCAAAACTTTTTGGTGAGAATCCCCAGTACTGCCCATGCTTCATGGGAAAGGCCCTTACTGAACCTTACTCTTCTGTGTGGTGAAATTTATTGAACTGTGCAACTGGCTTTCTGGTGTCTTTCAGTTCCCAAACCAGAAGAATCCTCCATGTTCTTTGGCTTCACACTGGCTGGAGAGAATGGCAAATCCCGCTGTCTAAGTGGTTAATGTTTCCTCTTTGGCTTTGAGCAGAGTAATTCACTTTGATTAAGATGTGTGCTAATTGCCAGTGTCTAATCACCGTGCTAATTTCCTCCAATTCAGCCAGGTCAGGTTCAGTGAACATCCTGGTCAGTCTCTTTTGATGCTTAAATATGCCATTTGTCAAATGAGTGTCTACCCCCTGATTGGTTCCCGCCTCCCTCCGCAAGGCTGCTGTGAATACATTGTGTCCTCTTAGGAGGACCAGGCAGCGTAAATCTTCTCATTATAATTTAGCGAACTGCACAGACGGGGTCACAGCCAGCCGCTGATGACAGTTCATTTGTTACCGTCGTGTCACAGCTGTGTGATTTCAGCACCACACCTTCCGGTGCAACGGGGACCTGACCAAACCAAAGGCACATCAAGGAAAAGAGAAGAGTGTGTAAAATTCATACAGCTTGCATAACAGGCACAACCGTGTTAAACATCCTAATTAAACTTGCTGGAAACTTGGCATCAAAAGACACGTTAACTAGATGTGCTGTCATATAATTAAGGCGATTTATAAAAAAATATATATCTTATGGTATCGCACGAGTTGAGTCAGCTACCTGGACTACTGTGACAATATTTAAATAATACTCAAATTGAAGTTTTAAAAGTGGGACATGCATCGACATGCCGTAGCTCAGGATTGATAGACGGCTGCTTTTCAAACAGCCAAAATCACCAATGAGGATGCATGCGCCCGGTATGTCCCATGTGTGCCTGTTTTTCTCCTGGCTGCAAAATGCATCATGTCCCCCTCTTCCCCCACCTTTCCTCCTGAGCCCTACTTTGCTGCGAGCACAATGCTGAATGAGTTCACCCGTCTTCCGGCTGCTGCGCTCCTCCATCTCCTCCTTCCTTTGTCTTGCGCGCCTCCTGGGGGAACAGCAAACCATAGCAAAACAGAGGGAGAGCAGTTGACTCGGGGAAAGCCTTGGGGATTATAGAGATGAGTGTTTGGGGACCCCCCCCTCCGCCGTCAAGCCATTGTGAGGTATTCTGTTAAATCTCATGTGCTATTGTAACATCCTCCTTCATGCCCCTGCCAAGCCGCTGTTGGCTCTTACAGCCAATCATATCATCTCGCTTGGGCAGCAATGGAAACACAAATGGACATAATCAATTGACCTGCCTATTTTTGATACAATGTGGCTCCACATTGTAAATGTGGCTCACGGTTGAACGTCTGCTGACTTTGACGAATGGGCGTCCATCTAACGCAGGCCTGTCAGCATGCGCTGTGGTCACTCCCGGGCTTTCGTTCTCTGCGGTCGTCTGTCTAAAGGTTAAACAATTTTAAAATGCCACAAATGACTCTAGTCTGACCATAAAAGTGTGCGTTGTTTTCAGAAACTAGAGACAACACAAATGTTAATTATTACCCACAAATATTTTCGGGGGAGAGTTGCATTAAATGTGTAGTTCATATAAAGAAACACTCTTGGCTTTGTTAGAGGAACACAAATGCACTCGATGCCCATTTGTATACATTTATACATTGTCAGCCCTTCTTGGAGTTAATCATTAGTCCACTTTCTGTTAACAAAGTCTGCTGCTCTGGATGGTTTAACAGCTGACCTGATTTAACTTCTGAAAGCGTGTTTGTCCAAAATAAAGGGGGGGGCAGCAAAATCAAAATTCATGATGAACCGTTGTCCTAACCCTCCAAAAGGTTTTTGTATAACACTGATCATTGGAGAGATTACCACTATTAAAATTTGTTTTACATGCATGAATAATATATATATATTTTTTTGTTAAATTGCCCCAGGTTATTCAACAGGGTAATTCAGACGATCTGTTTAATGACCTGCATTGCAACCAGCAAAATCTTATACAAGCCTTGTGTGGTGTGTATTGACTGAGCAAACACCCTGTATACCATTCATAGCGATGTACAATCACTGTTAGAATTCTGATGTTGGTTCATTTAAAATGTTATGGTCTTGTTGAGAATGTCCTGTATAAGTTACAATTAATATATATATACCTGTTCATAGATATAACTTCTCTCAGCTATAGTAGTTTGGGCTTGGTGGCCCGGCTCCAGGATAGAATAGTAATGAACGTCTAATTTCACAGTCCCTAAAGCACTCTGGCACCTGCTTTTTATATTTAAAGGCTACAGGTAGTCTATGCTAATGAACGGCAGTATGTATCAGCAAGAAACAGGTCTTCAGTGAATCCTTTCCACTGTGTGTGTGTCTGTTTTCTGTTTTTCTGTAAAACAGTACAAAGCTGTTTGCACTTTTCAAACAACGGTGACCATTCAAATATCAGGAGGTCTTGGAATTTTTTTTAAGACAGTTTGGGTTCAGTAAAGAATCGTTCCTCCCTGGCGGATTGAACGGTAAATATGTTCAAATAAGTCTGTTTGAGTAAGACATTGGAAGTCTGTACGCTTTCTGGGATGAATCCATTTGGCACATTCAGTAACCGTTTTACGATCTCCCTCTACCATTAAAAGGTGATAACTGTATAACGTGGTTTTCTGTTGCTTCATGAAGTGTTCACATCCATCTCAGGTGCAATGTTTTCCATGGGGTGTAAAATATGTAATAAAAAAAAATATATGTCAGATTTTAGATGTGTTGAATCCCCTTCCCTGTTTTTGGTTCATTCCTTCGGGTGACATATTTAATACCCTCTGCATGTGGCTGGGTCCCATGATCGATGTGCAGCCTATGACTTGTTCACTTGCATTTCAATGGGTTTCTGTTTTGTCGTTCACCAAGGGGATAAAAAAATCTTTTAAGATGGCTCCTTGAAATTCTCTGGCACAATCCAGGGATGTTTATTTACAAATGCTTTCCATGTGCTATGAAAATGAGCACTGTGTGTGTGTGTGTGTGTGTGTGTGTGTGTGCACACAACACCTTTTTACCAGGATGTTTTATACAGTTGAAGTAACATTGAGCAATCTGAGGCGTGGTTGGCACAGTAATAATACCCCTACCACTTCAGGGATATTGACCCCATGCTCTGACCCCAAATCTGTCTCTCTGACAGAGAGCAAGACATGGTACGTAGAAGCCGAACTCCTGTGTATGCTTGGCGAACGAAGTCTATCACATCTACAGAAATAAAGAGCCTCAAGTAGCCTTCTGAAGCTTCGAGGCCCTTTCTGAGACCTCGCTGCTGGGCTGAGCTGTAACCAACCTCAAGGCTGGAGCCGTATATGAGCACAGAGCTGCCAGTGGGAAAAAATAGTTCTGCCATTAAAGAAGATTTTAATATTCACCATCTAAAGGGGGAATGGGGGGCTGATGTCTATCCTAGACAGCAGGAGGCTGGGGTTTACTCTAGATGGCATGACTGAACACATCCACTCACACTCTATATGCGATATAGAGACATCAGTTAGCCTAACTGCCTGTCTTAGGACTGTCGGGCAAACATGCAAACTCCACGCACACTGTTAATGAATGAATGTGACACTTACATAGCAGATTTACAGAACCAATGGAGAGCCACTTCAACCAGCATCACTGTGCAGCCCCCACCTGGATGATGCAACGGCAGTCATTCTGGGACGATTATAAGGCCAGATTTGATAGGGCCACTGTGGGCAACTGTAGACAGGACATTGGGGTACCACCCGTAGTCTTTCAAAAGATGACCTGGGATCTTTTATGACCACGGAGAGTCAGGATCTTGGTTTTATGTCTCATCTGAAGGACGGCACCATTTTTACAGCACAGTGTCCCTGTCACTGCACTGGGGCATTGGGATCCACACAGACCACAGGATGGGCTAACCTGCTGGCCACACCAACACCTCTTCCAACAGCAACCCAGCTTTCCTAGTTGGTCTCCCATCCAAGTACTGGCCAGGCCCAAACCTGCTTAGCTTCAGATGGTTCATCTGGCCTGAACTGTAGGTGGTACAAGGAAACACTTGTACCAATAATGCCTCCTCTTTTTATTCTGTATTTTAGGCTGTAATTAAACAATCAAATGATTAGTGTTACTGTGCATTATAGGGTGTAGCTCTTGTAATGCCGATAAAAACAGCATGATTTATGACTATTGTATTGTACGTGTCCGCAGTTTGCTCCTACAAATCTATTTAAAATATAACTATAATTACATTTCTGCTGCTGAAAAAAAAATCTGTAATTGTTTTAATCAAATCTGTTTGAACAAATTAAGTATAAGCATGGTGACAAATCTTTTTATACTGAAGTTTAATTCTCAGCTATATATCAGACTTATGTGTTTATTTA
Source organism: Isichthys henryi (assembly GCA_026776945.1). NCBI lineage: Eukaryota > Metazoa > Chordata > Actinopteri > Osteoglossiformes > Mormyridae > Isichthys > Isichthys henryi. The sequence goes on from JAODJX010000111.1 coordinate 540,810, forward strand.
TCATTGGATGTTTAGGAAATGGCTGGACCGGTAAATCCAACTAATGTCCTTTAGAACAGAGGGCAAGCAATTTGAAGTTGTTAAAATTTTGTTGAATTGATTAGCAATAAATAAAATTGTAACAGATTTTTATTCTGTAATATATACCTGTAGGTTGTTGCTACTTTTTATGCGACTGGCATGTGTGTGGTTGTAGGAACTATGTTTGCTTTCATTTTAAAGCTGAAATTGCTGCAAGGACCAGCATATGCACTGCTGCCTCTCAGCCATGCATTTACTCAACACTGACTATCATGTCAGAGGACATGCGAGCGCCGAAGGCATGACGGTAAACAAACCACAGGGGGGTAAATTGACAAAATAAGAAAACAATTGCAGCACTCTGCTTCTTAATGAATGATCCATTATTTAAATACACAAATACACAGCATTCTAAGAAGGACTGACACTGTTGTGGAGGTAAAGGGTATCCCGACATCTGATTGGCCATTTCGTTTTGTTTAATTTTGTTTTTGTTTTGTTTTGTTTTGTTTTTGGGAAATGGTAGCGAGAGATGTAGCTGTTTATTTGCTTAATGGACTTTATGCTTCACAGGTGTACATCACTGGAGAGAACCTCTTGCTGTATTCCCCAGTAAGATAAGTACCCACTTATTAAGCATTGAAATATGCATTGCTGCATAAATTAAAACAGCATATTGAAATTAAATGTTTAAATTATGATAAAAACTCTGCATGCCTCGCTGTATAAGGAATCGAGCAGAGATCTGAGCCAAGATGTTTACATTTTGAAGACCCAGCTTACAGTCCTATTGAAGGCACTGTAGAGTTCATTTTGGGAAGTTGTTATAGAAACAGTTTCCCTGGCTGCCATTGTTGTTTCATCTAATTGCTCATTAATGATCGACACTCACCATATCGAAGCTCATCTGGTGAAGATACGAGTCAGAATCAGCCACTCGTGAAGCAATTAGCGGTTAGCTCGGTGCTTCGTGAAGATTTGGTCTTGCTCCATCTTTTTGGTTTTCTACCCTAATTCTCTGCCAATGAAGCTGCTTCTGTGTCAACTACAGGGCCTCCAAACGGGACGAGTAACGCTGAATGTCCTATGAACTAACTGGAATAGAGCTGGATAGTTCAGGTCCAGAAAGCAAGACTCCAGACCAGCATTTTGTTTCAACCAACTAGTTCAGTAGAAAGAGGCACAGTTAAAGTGTACTTAACTGGTTGGTTGAAATTTTACTTTCTGGACCTGAACTACCCACCTCTGAACTGGTACAACCATAAAAGCATGGAAAGGAAAGATTTCCACAAACAAACCAAATTGATATCATAGCAGTTTTAACTAAAATATAGGAACAGACTCATTATCCAATCAAAGGATGTTATTTGATGTTGTGATGTTTTGATATAATAGAAAATTCCTCAAAAGACTTTCGTTCCACAGCTATTATGATTGATTCAAGAATAATGGTTCAAGATAGGCAAGAAGAAAAATGCAATGTTTCAGGTTAAAAGTTGTCCTCAAAGAAATGATTAGGACGCTTAATGCTTATATCCTGAAAGTAAGACAGTTGGGGGTTATTGACTTATTATATACTAAAGAAATTCCAATTGCTGCAAGGAAAGAAATGTAATTCTCTCAGTTCGGTCAGATGTAAAGCATGTAAATCAAAATGCCAGATCAGTTATAATCAAGAAATCAAATTAAGAGGCAATTTAGATTGGTCACTATAGCAGGAAGTAAAGCATCATTTCTATGGTACAAATAGACTGTATATAGTATGTTGGGAAGTTTAGCATGCAATAGTTATCCTGTCGCTATAATGTGATGAGTATTTGATGGCTATTTGATGAATTCTCGACCTTTGGCTGTGTTGTGATTAGTCATGCGTTTAAAGAAGACGAAAAACTTTAAAGTGTGTTGAGAGGTGGAAGGGGGGCATTACGGCTGAGGGGTCACTGTATGGTGTCGAGCGATAAGACTGGGCTGTCATGGGGGGAGGGGGCTGCTCCCGTGAGTCGTGATGAAGGGATGTGGTCGAAAATACCGGAACTGATCCTGAGCGAGATGGTAAGATAAGATTAAAGCAATGTGGCCTCCAACCAACCAGTATGAGTAAATGTTTGTCTGTCATGTCCACTTTATCCTGTTTAAAAAAACAACGATAGCTGGGTAGATGGAAGGAACCGGCGAGGGAGCTGATTAGATATCATCCCCCTGTCACCATAGACGTGGGAATGAACATTTCACACCTTTCGAATGTGGATCTTATTCCCAGTATGCTCAGTGTTCCCCCCGGCATGACACTCAAAGCTGCATGGTTACGGAGTTTGGCAGTTCATGATTTTTTAATGTTGAATCTTCCATTCTCAGGAGTTAGGAGGCTATGTTTACAGTCAGGACGTTAATCCTGTGGTGGATCTTCATTAAGTCTGCAGGGGAAGGCTGAATCAGACTTTTTGTTTCTGTGTAATCTATAATAATTAAGCTATATGCCACAACCCTGCATATAATTGTGATCCAAGCTGTGGTGTAGTCTAAGGTAGAGATATATTCATCCAAAGAACAATGAATGACTTTTGATCCGGTGCCAATTTTTGGAGGTTGTTTTCATTAGAATCGGATTAAAACTGGATTATTTCAAAAGAACAGCAATTAAGATAAATAAAATTTGGGATTAAATGTAGGTGATTTTCATTTCTCATTTCACCGTGTTATTAATCATAAAAGCATAACAATGTTGGGAATCCAGAAACAACCGCTTCCATTTCCTGTTATCAAAACAAAGTGTGGTTCAAAAGTTTCCTAATTAACTATTCATTTGTGCCATCAAAGTAAAGGTCGCCTGTCTGGCGCCTCCTCTGGCCACGTCACACTCCGCGTCTAAATCACAGGAGTGAGGTGTGCTTGACAGATGGTGCACCGATCCCCTTGGAAATGGGGGGGGTTGTATATTCTCTGACCTCCTCCTCCCATTCCTCAGCATTTCACGCCCCCGTCTGTTGTTTCCCGGGGGACTCTGAATGACTCCTGACCGAGTGCCGCAGACTGACCCACAGGAGTCCTGTGTGCTAATTGGAACTGCCACAGGCCGTCATGTTTGACTGAAGCTGGGTCCTTGAACGGGAATCTGGGAAGGCCTTCATTTCAGCCGGGACTGTGCTACACCACAAGCGCCTGCCTGCCTGCCTGCCCATCCACGACAGCACAGAAACGCCCTGGATTTACTGCTGCACAATGGGACCATGGTGTCCCTGACGGAAAACATGCCAGGCACACATTCAAAAGTGCTGATGTCTGGGATCATCACCATTAATTCAATCATCGTTTTTATGAATTAGCAGAGAAAGGATTCTGCACACAGTATACACACAGAATCACATCTGACAACCTCTATAGACAATTTTCTTCTGTAATTTTCTGGTTGGTTTCATGTACCATTACTAGCTGATACAACGTCACGTGGAACATGGGTCTTAGCGTACGGTGTATCCCCGGCAAGGAAATTAGGATTCTTTTAAAATGACCAATAAGGAATTAAATCTCCTGTCCTTGAAATGCTAATCGCAGAGTTGTCCCTGCTATAGGGATTGTGGAAAAATGAGTGTGAGCTCTGGTGGTGGATCTGGAGGTTATCTCACCTGGCTTCAGTCACCCTGGGCATTTCCAGTCTGTGGTACCACGTTGCTGCCGCCCTTTAAATCCAGGAGCTGCTTGTCTTAAGTTGTTAGATGTATGATTCCCCCCCTCCCCCCAACCCCCCACCAGCCTCCCTTCTTGTCTCTCTCTCACCAAATACTTAATGCATTATGTGACTTATGTAAACACTGATCACATGCAGGGGGGCGATTATTATGTGTGTGGTCTTACGTTGATTTTTAAATAGCTGGAAAAGAAAGAAATGCCAGCATTATCAAGCTAACTGAGAATTTTAGAGTGGAAACTCCAGCTCAGGGTATGAGAAATTAAATTTGACCCTTGTTCACTGAAGCTAAGCCATGTTCTGCGGGGGAACTGACAAACGGAACCCAGCCGGGCCATCCCTCCATCAGCAGAGCAAAATTTTTCAGATCCTGTCATAACCTGGAAAGTCGACATAGTGGAGTATGAAACTACACTGAGAAATATGCTTTACCTGAGCAAGACACTGGGGAACCGACTGGGGCGAGGTGTTAGATGGAACCCTTGGTGTTGTTATGACAAATAAGAGCCGTATGGTGGTGGTTCGTTTTCCCAGGAAATGTCTATGTAATGTGTAGGGGTTGAGACAAACACGGTCTGGTTCTCTGGTGGTATGAGTAACCGATGATTCAATGACAACCACAGTGTTGTACTTACAAACCTCATAAATAACAGAAAAAAAATGGATGAAAAAACATTGAAGTAACTAAATTGGAATTACAGTGGGATCCCTGTATCTGCAGTTTCTGAAACTGCGATTTCAGTTTTCCATGATTTACCGTGATCCAAAATAATAGTTTTAAAAATTCCAGAAATGGTTCTTACTGTAAGTTTCAAACAATGTGCTAAGCAAGTACAGGCTGTTTGATGGTGAGTGCCCACAATAGCCTAAAATGTTTTTAAACAAATAAGTTTTTCTCATTACAGGTCATTTTTCATTGTAAAATGTGAAACAATAGCCTTGTTCCTTCGTGCTTTGGGGGGTATAAAAAGCATGATTTTCATCGCTTTGTCATTCCTTGATACATGCTTTTTGTTTCATTGTTCTAGCATCTCTTCAGAATTAGGCTAAAATGTTAGAATCCCTTTCATTCGAGAGATTGCATTACTGCATAATAATGTATAATAAAAATTAGTCTTTACCATGTCTATGTACATGAAGGTCACATTATATATGTTAGGGCTGGGAAAATATTGATTTTATGATTAACAGATCCTAGTTTTGATGATTCGATATTGATTCACAAAATCCCTGGATCAATCTAGTTAATTTATGACTTTGACAATAATTTCAGTGAATTTTAATTGTGTTGATCCTCTTATTGTACGGGCAGCACGACTTTTCCTCTCACTATTTAGCTTATTTTGGAACGCGGAAGTAACTGCCTTACTGAAATTCCTTTACTTGTGTGTTACTTCCACTTATGTACTTGTTTCAGGCTGTATTCTTGGGAGCAGTCTCTGTTGCTACAGTCAACAATCTAAAGCAGGAGTGAGTAATCTTATCTGCAAAGGGCCGTTATGTGTGCAGGTTTTCGCTACGACTCCCTAATTATATTAGTAATTAGAGGACTGATTGGCTGAAGAGTCCTAACACCTGGGTGTGAACAGCTGACCTAAAGGTTATCCCAAAAAGCCTGCATACACACAAAGTTTAAACTGAACTAAAACTAATGTTAAATCACAATAAAGATGACGTGATGCTTACCAAGATTGCATGCTAAACATTAATTAACACAAATTGACGATTAACATTAGACATCAGAATCAAAATCAAGTTTATTTGTTTCTGGTTCCCTCTGGCTCTTGTATATACCTGATACTGTACACACACAGCTTAGACAAAGCAAGACTGGTCAATACTGTCCAATTGTTATATACTGTATAATGTGGATGTGTTGTTGATAAATGTATAAAAAGTGCAAGAGTGCATGTCAGCACAAGGAAATAAATACAGTATGTTCAGAACAATACAATACAGTAAGCACAATAAGTTATTTACAATAGTGATGTATTGCTTATTGCTGTGAACAGCTCATTATATCACTTTAGCAGACAGCAGGAAACATAAGCCATAACCTAACCATAACTGACACTATTAAAATACGTTATCAGACGATCTAAGAAACAGTGCCGTATCGATACTACAATGGCTTCCTTTCGCTAGCTCTCTACCTTATTACCTTAAGTTTTCTGATGTTCCTCTGTTGGTCTTTTGTCAATAAATGCAAAGAACAAAAAAGAAGGTTTCTTAGCTTTTAACCAAAGTTGAAGATGTTCCTCACATTTTGGTGGTGGGCGCAGGTCAAAAAAATGCCTGACACACACATTCAACTCTGGTTAGCGGTTTATGGTCTTGACTCTCTTGCTCTCAATGTCTTTTTGTTTTGTAGCAGTTATCAGGGAATCCCCTAACAGCACACGTAATTAAGCTTTCTCTAGAATCCATAAGAAAGTCGCAAATTTCCTATAAAGCTCAACGCAATTTTATGTCTAACCTGAGAAAGAGTAGCTGGAAATGGAAACCAGATGTTCTACACAAATATTCTCAGACCATTGTCCCGCTGAAAATAAGGTGGATAGAAGGGTTGCAATAGTATTATGCAATTGCTTTGGGCCGCCATCTTGGTGCATTGTCAGTCATGGCAACGGAGTGCTCCAGTTTGTGAATGTAAGCACGTCAAGTCAAGTAGGGCTTAATTCTAACACCAACCATATTCAGCACACTGCCTACAGTGACACAAAATAACATTATATAAAAGCAAACAATGTAAAGAGAAAACGGATATTAATGGATGTGACCTACTAGCAGTTGTGAGATGTGTTAATTATCTCCTTTTTCCAAGGGTGGAAAGTTCAGGTTCAGAAAGTACAGATCCAGACCAAGATTTTGTTTCAACCAAATAGATGAGCACAAAGAGTCACATTCACAGAATACTCAACTGGTTGGTTGGAACAAAATCTTGGTCTGGATTTGTACTTTCTGCACCTGATCTTTCCACCTCTGCCTTTTTCAAACGTTATGATTAACACTGAAGCAAATGAAAGCATTTAATATTCGATGTGTAATTTATTTCTAGCTCAGTGAACAAAATATTTTGGTGTATTCATGGGTAAGTACTGTACAAGAATAAATTTCATGCAACAATATTTTTATATATTATTTTTCATTATCTTATTTTTGTTATGTAATGGTAACTTAATTACGTTGCTTTGTTCTGCAATGTTAACACTGAAGTGCTGTGCCTATAGTCATTGTTTTTACAACAAATATAGTTTGATTGCACATTACTGAACGTGTCTTAAACATAAGTTGGATTAAATTTCTATTCTGTTCAATCAGGCACTTGTGAATCGAAATCGCATTGAATTGTCAAGTTAGGGCCGATTCCCAGCCTTGAACAATACCTGTATGTTCTTCAAATAAGAAGATTCTAATTTACATTGTTGCACATATCTTTAACTTAGAGTCCATTCTGGCACATGGCATGTGAGATTTAGACTTGCCCATTTTTATTTTCAGCTATTCTTGTCAGCAAGAAGTCATTTTATGGCCTTAAAAGAGATAAGTTGGTTTTGTGTTTAAGGAACTGCACTGACGTGTTCATGAAATACGAAGATTTTGGTAAACAAGCCTTTGACCTTTCTTTAGTGGTTTTCACAATTTGTTTCCAGTGACTTTACATTTCTAAATTTGTTCCACTTAGAGCTTTTTAAACATTTCTCCAAATATGAAAAGCCTCTATATAGCATTTCATATCTCATTCCTATCAGATTAATATTGAATCAAATCGGATTGAACTGAATCATTAGATTGTGAATTGGAATTGAATCGCATTTGTCTCTGGCTGTGTCAATACCCAGCCCTATTATATATGAGGTCTGTGGATTGTTCGCTATTATCTGCAGTTCCAGCTATCCACAGTAGGTTCTGGAACGCATCACCCACGGATACAGGGGAAGTATTGTACAAATGCAGCAATGAAAGTGAGTTTAGATTGAGCTATAAAATCACCAAGTTGATGAGAGTTTTTGAAGCAACTAGTTCAAGTGAGTTGGTGCCTGGATTCCATCAGGCACAAAAACTGCAAAATTATTTAATGCATCACGGCAAACAGTCTCAAAGATCATGAGTGAATCGAATGTGCCAAACAGACAAATTACAATGACAAAGGAGATGGAAAGTCAATGTGATAGACAGACAATTTACAGAATTGCTGCTAACACCACGAAAGCACAGCCTCAAAAAAATGACCAGATAACCATGTCAGCACCTGTCCGATAGTCTCAAAGAAAACTACATCACGAGCCTCACAAATCAGGAATTTATCTGCCATTCAAAAACTGCTTGTATCCAAGGGCAATGTTCCAAGACGCAAGGAGCATGAAATCTGGACCCCCAAGCAACTGAGGAGAAACCAAGTAATAGGCCTGATGTTATCTTTCACCGTTTTTTCCTATATTCAGACTGGTATGTTTGGAGAAAACCAGCGGATGCTTTCCACCCACAATATCTGTTCATATGCGAAGCAATCTTGTGGGACTCATTAGCTATGGTGATTGCGCTGCGTGGTCGTATAATGGGCAAAGGATATGATGCCATTTTACAGCAGCAGGTGCACCCTATGGTGCAAGCACTGTTCAGTCATAATGTCCCCATATTCCAGAATGACAATAAACACCAGAAGGAGGTCAAACTCCTTGGTCTCCCCAATGACCAGATCTAAACATCATTAAAACTTTATGGGAAGTTCTGGAGCACAAAATGTGAAGTCAATTTCCACGTCCTTCATCCCTCAAAGAACTTGAGGCTTTACTTATTGACCAATGGCTCATTCTCCCACTACACACAGATCAGGACTTGATAGCATTGCACAAAAGGCAGTAGTTTTTTTGAACGCATAGGCCAGTCCAGTGCCTGATTAGGTCCTTGAAATACTGTTAGGTTTTTCAGCAATTTTGTCCACTTCCTGCATGGTGAATGAAATGGCCAACAATTATGGCACAAAATATAGACACCATTTCCTGTGCTAACGCTTAACGGTTGACTTTCTCTTCAGATAGTGACATACTTGTACATCCTCAAAATAACATAATGCATTTGTGGCAGCGGCGCATGCTAGGATACATGCGCAGTTATATCATTACAAATCCATCAGCCGAGCGCGAATACGCTAAAAGCCTTGTGGGCAAGACCTTCTGCTGTTGGAAGAAGTAAAGATTATAGAAATTCTTCATCTGTAGTAAGGTGTCCATTATGCTAGCAGAGGTGCTTCTGAGAGCCTTTTGCACACACCTTTTAAATGGAATGTGTCAGTGATTGATGAAGAAAGGGTACTTGCTGTCGGCTTTGCCTCGACCACGACCACCCAGCTACAGCGACGGAAGGTCAGCAAGGCCTGGAAGGACAGCAGCCAGGGGAAAAGCGGACTGTGGAGGCAGGAGAAGGGGAGGTACGTGGCTCGGGCCACTTCTGCGGGACTATTTAATGAATCCTATAGAGCATGTCTCTGTTGAAAACACACCAAGTGTTGAAGTGTCACTACTTGCACGTGTACGGGAGCATCTTCTCTAGACATCCATCCCCAACTCCTGACATTCGAGGCTGCGTTGATATTCCCTCCAGCTTCTGACAGCCCATTGCATGTGACGCCCCCCGGACCTTGCTAATGGACACCTGTCTGCCTTTGCAAGCCTTTTGGGACAAAGCAGATCTCATTCATACTTGTACTCTCCCAGAGCAAACCACAGTAATGTTACGTCGTACACACATGCATGCAGAATGAACTTTGCAGCAGCAAGAACTATTTTGTATGCAGGTTTTTCCAGCGGTACAACTGCAAGAAACGCTCTGGGCAACATTTGATCAGTTCAATTCCTTTGGGATAAATGCATAAGTGATTAATACAGAAATACGAATGCATACTAGAGTTGTCATATGGAAGATACAGAGATAGTGACAGGCACTTCTAGAAAAGAATGAGATATTTACATGGATGGAACTCAGAAGTAAGATGCTTTGCAGACATCTAAATGGGGAGTATCTCAACCCTGCTGAAGCTTACACTAAGAACCCCCAAGAATACCACGCAGAGTACCGGTCATCTTGTTAGAACGATGGTGCCACTGTAGTGTGGGTTCAGCAAAGTGCAACGAGAATGATTCCTGGTCTTAGAGGATTTCTATACAAGGACGCATTTCTGCACAAGGACTAAATCTCTTTAGTCTTGAACAAAGGAGACACGTATAAAATCTTTCAAGGGGTAGCCAAGGCTGACCATTATGTCTGATTCTCTATACTTCACAAAAGTACAAGGCCACAAACAGACTAAGTGGGGGGCAAGCTCTGTGGAGAGAAAGAATCTGTTTTTATTTCAAAGGCCGCAGGCATGTAGAATGAGTAGTGTAGAGTAATGTACAGTCTTTTTAAATTCATTCACGTTGATGTTAGGTGCAATTTCACCAATACATAAACATTAACTTGAATACTTTTTGAACCATTGTACTACCCGTAATAAATACTATGTTCCAGGATTTAAATTATGACACAATTTGCTTCTGCGTTGGACAGAGATGAGGCTATTACTGTAGGTGTATTTGCCCATATAAATGTTACATTTTAGCTGTCATCCATGCTTGGGTTTTAAAATATTATTTCTGTTTTACAGAGAGCATTTCAGCCTGGTCTTTGCATCTTGACTATGTATGGCAAAGTGTACGCGTCTGTATGTGGACCTCCCACAGAAACCCCACCAGTTTGTTCTGCTCTGTGATACCCGTGAAGTCTTCCCTCACCCTTTAAACATCTAAGAATTAAAACAGAAGCTGCTCTAGTGGTGACAGATGAGCTGAGCCACCAGCCAAGCCAAAACAGCCTCACGTGGGAAGTGCCATCGCTGCCCAGAGACGTACAATACTCTCTGCGGCAGCCATCTTTGTTTGTGCATGTGTGTTATGCACAAGTAACAGACTTTACAAACTTGTCTCCGCCACACCGTCCCCTCTATGACAGACTAGGGAGGTCTGCAGAGGCCTACGAGCAGCGGGAATCCAGGAAAAAATGGCTCTGGGGGGAATTGCGCTTGACGTGACCTTTCAGAGCACTAATCAAATTTGCTTGATTAAGATCTTCTCATGGTTGTTGCACAGTCATTTTAGTTTTTCTTCCAAATCCATGTGTGACCATCCGAGAAAATTCCACATTTCTACATGTGAACCAGCAGAGACGTTTCTTAATTAACTCTAGATGCAGTGTGGCCTGACTCTATATTAGCTTGTCAGTCAGACTAGGTGAAGCTAGGGAGAAGATGAGGACACCCTATAATAAGAGATTAAAATGGACCTTCTGTCCTATTACACCCTCCCATGCTATCACAGCAAAGGAAGTCTCCATGTGACCAGTTCTATCTTGTGTGCCAGCAAACGTCTTTCTTTTTTGTTTTTCTAATTTTAAATAAAGATGCCTTATATGGTGGATGTGAAATGAAACGAATAGATGGCGAGTTTCGAGATGGGAGCAGGGTAGTGTTTGTGCTTACGCAGGATGCGACGGCTGAAACACTGCGGCGGGGGACTTTGTATCGCATGCTCCGCTGCCAAGCTGCATGGGGCTGCACTCGAGGGGGGGGGGGGTGATGAATCGAAAGGGCCCACTCTCGGGAGCGTCACATGGTGCGTGGGGGGGGGGGCAATGTGCCCAATACAGGCAGGACACTTAACTAAGTCTTGAAATATCTCACACAGGTTGGGTCCTATTAATCTCTGTCACAGCGCTGCATCCTATCCGGCACCATTAATACAGTAATGGATCCGTGCCTGGATTTCGGTTGTAGGTTTTGTGCTTCGTGTCTGTCCCTGTACCAAGGCCTGACATCTCACTTTCTTCAAGGAAAACCTTGGTTTTGAATCTAACAAAAAGTGTCACTTTGGTAGATCAGAAAAGCCTTTTATACTACACTTTTGGTCAGGAAAGGCGGCGATTGTGACACCTGACTAACAGGTCAGGGCGTGCTCAGAGCAGTGAGTGAGATCAAGCCTATTACTCTGTCCACGGTGTGGAAAATGGGTAAAAACTACCTCTGGGTGCTTTTTCAGAGTGGAAATAATGTATTTGTTTTTCATGTACCTGGTTATCAGTACAACAAATTAACAGTTTAACACAAAAAAAGAGGATTCCATCTGTAAAGGACAATGTTGCTGCTAGATGCTGAAATATCATGACAATTAATCAGTCCTCACTGGGGCCAAATGGTCATGTTGCTGGTAGCACTGTGCTGCAAACCTCAATGATCTGCTTCCTGGTTTTGAAGGAAAACCCAGACTGGAAATGGACCAACAATTCCCACAGAGCCCATGGACCAGAAGTCGTGTGATGCTATATTGGAGGTTCTTCCATGTAGGGCACCTGGACCTGCACGGTTTGAAATACATCCATTAAAGGCAGGAATTGTGGACTGCAGGTTTTCTGTACGCCTGCAATACTGCATGGACCAAAAAACATTCATAGCTGTTGGAAGTATCCGGCACATCACAATGGCAACGTTATAACGTCACAGGATTCACACGTGTCCTCACACATTGCATTGTTCACAAGCATGAACATGCATTACCCCAGGGCAGATGCAAGGTACAAACCCGTTACACCTGTTATTTCTAAGGAGAGTAGGCCTTACCCCATCTACGTCTCTTATTTTAACAACAAATTAAACTAGTGAGTTAGTGGCCTGAAAGGGTTCCAGTCAACCGATACTAAAGGTTAAAAAAATTTACTGAAATCTCTCCTATCAGGTGTCAAATCGTTAGAAAAGGCCGCAAGCTGTTTTTAAGTGGTTCTCCAATGTCTTCTGGGTATACATTACCTCTACACTAGTACAGCTACATTAAAAGATTTTAAAGAGTTTTGGAAGCTATTCACGACCACTAAAATGTAAAGCATGTCATTATGTATGCCTGTGAAGCCAACAACGTTGAATCATGGAGGCACACAAGCAAAATGTATTTTGGGGTGTCAGACCAACAGCTGTTGGTGGTGTACCGCAAATGAGAGTACAATTCGTCTGCTGCTGAAACATCATTCATACTACTGTAGCAGATCTTAAATCACACACAGGGCCTCATGCTAGGGTGGTCTGGGGTGATTTCATTGAAGTGTGTTTTCCCTTTTAATCACCCTATCAGAGTTTCTTTCATGTCCAAACACACCACAGGTGTTTGAGCAGCAGGGGAAGTATCTACTCAATCAGGGAATTGATAACACACAAACTCAGTTGTTCCGCACTGCCTTAGATTAAATCCAAAACAAGGATTGCCTAAAATCATTAACATTTTAGCACAAACAGGCCACTGCTTGTCTACAATACTGCATGTTATGTTCTTATTCATACATTCTAGCAACAAAACAGCCCAAACCAGCTAGTCCAGCTAACTGTCATCTGAGTTAGATAAGTTTTTTTTTTTTTTTTTTTGGAGGGGGGAGGGGGGGGGGATCGATTATTTCCAAATCCTTTTTAATGGAAATTGTCTTTCCACTGCATGCCTCTTAGATGTTGTTAGCACTCAGATCAAATTCTCAATGGACTATGAAAACGAGGTCTGGCTGCTCCTCCCAGTGAAAAGCAGGGAAGTCTGAGCCGCTTACAGCTGCAGCTTTAAGCATAAGGAGCTGCAGCCACCATTTTTTACTAGCGCTGCGCGTCCTCGCCGCTAAGAAGCGCGCTCCCGCGTGTGCGTCTTTGACAAAGTTCGGGGGGCTTGGGCTCGCGCCAGCGGGCGCTGCTCGCCGACGCGGCACGTGCTCACCGAGGCATGCGCCAGCCCCCTGATTTATGGCAGCGACCGTAAAAATGGCCTTTACACATCAGATCTGATCGATGTCGCAGCCGACGTTTATTCAAAAATGAAACAAGGTATATTACTCAAATACGAAAATCAAATAACACAAGAACCTTAAAAGGTTAAATCAACAATGGCACATACCGGGCGGTTGGCAGATTGCGCAGCGCAAAAGGGATGGTATTATTTAATATGAACAAAAAACACTGATCCGGTAGTTACATTTAGTTGAAAGATGTGGGTGACTATGGCAAGACTGACAAAATGGAAAAAAAATGCCTGCACGCAAAATAAAACCCGGACAGTGGCAAAACGATCACCATCCGTCGCAGTATGTACGGTACGCAGAGCTGAAAACAGACAGTACTGTATTTGGCGTGATGTGTGCCGTGTGAGTTTTAAAGGTATTTTTATGACATCGGTATGACGAATGATGGTCACCCATACAAATAATGGACATTCATATATTTTTTCCTTTCCTGGAATACAGTTAAAACCCGAAATAAATTGAAGAGCTGCCCTTGAACAAGGCATGCAGGTCCCAACAGGTCCGTTTCCGTTTTTTGTTTGTTTGTGTTTTTTGAGGGGGTGGGGCACGTTATGGCAGGAGCTGGATCACTCCTTCCCGTTGACCAAGGACAGCTCCTTCAAGATTCCACTAGCGTCCACCTTGCGCCGCTCCCTGATTAAATCCTCCAGACTGTGAAAGATGAGCGTGTGCACGTTGCTCTCCGAAAGGTGCACCTTAAGGAAATACCTCTGTTCGGATGCGTGTACCTCCCCTCCGGCTTTGAACTCCCGCTTGCCAAACCGACACCAGGCGGCGAAACTTTCCGAGTTCGTCCAGCAGATCTCCCCGCTGCCGAGTCCCAAGTGGCTACTGGCGTTCTGCATTACCAGATCGGCGGGCAGCGGTCTATATCTGTACCGGCTGTTAACTATCCTACCCAGCCGCCCATTGCTAATCTCAAACAAGCTGTCCTTTCGGATCTCCCCCCTGTACAGGTGTATGACCTGATCGTTCCTTTCATACACCGCCCAGTGCGGAGGTTGGTCGCTGGCGACTAGCTCCAGCAGGTCTCCGGGCCTGCACATGGCGAGCAAAGTTTTTATGGAGTAAATATTCAGATCTTCGTTCTCTCGCAATTTGGAGAAAATGCATTCCTGGCAGCAGAAGGCAGAGTACTCGATCTCCTTGGGAGCGACGGGACCCTCCTTGGCAGGGCTCTGATCTTTGTAACTGTCCGACTGCGATCTATCCTCCAGCTCCTCCTCTTCATCCGAGAAAAAATACGCAACTCCGACCCTCAGCTCGTCCTTCTCTATCCCCGAAGGGTCCCCTGTGGGCAGCTCGCTGTAGTTCAGGTGGGTGATCCGATCCAGTTGATTTCCCATCAATGACGGGGCAGGAGAAAGGCACGGAATGCTGTTTTAAAAAAAAAGGATCCATACATAAATGATATAACAATGCATATAAAAAGAGGATAAAGCTCGAATCAGTCTTAAAATTCCATTCTTATTTTAAATAGTGTAACTACTAATGTGATCTGTAAAGTGGTATTTTGTTTATGTTCTGTTGCTTATACACAATGCATAAGACAAACACTGCGAGGAGGTTCACCTGGAGGGGAGTACCAGACAACGGATAAACACCACGAAGCAAACCTGTATCTGAACAGCAGACGCGACGGAGGGATGCAGTTTAAAACAACGCCGCGCACTGTCACCGTAAGGCTTTCAGATGATGTAAATAAACACGCATTTTTTATCCTAGTGGGCGTGATGAAAAATACCTGTGAGTTTCCCAAGTAAATGCCTAAATATTCCCGTTTTCCATCGAGGTGCTCCGCTGCCGGGAATGCAATCCTTCCAGAAGGCGGTGCGATGTGTTCGATCTGGAGATCCTGCACCACTTCACGTTAAGTAGAATAGAAAACTCCGCCCCGAGAAGCAAAACCTGCCCTCCGTGTCGTTTATTGGTCTGCAGACCTTATTAAATTCCCACAAAGCCGGAGGGGACCGTGCTGATCGACAGGAGCTGCGTGTTAGTGGACAAAGAAGGAGAAACTTCTGTTTACGGCTCCAGATGTGAACGTCTGTCATCTATCCTGCGGGAAAATCGCGTTCAATAGCCCGGCATACCGCAGAGATGAACACGGCAATTGCTTTGTGGTCGCAGTTAATTAACTCAATCCTAAGGACTGTAGTCTAGAACTGTATTGAGTATAAAATGCTATTTCAAATATGAAAAAAAACTTGTAAATTCATTTAAGAGCAAGTAGCCATGGGTTTGTACAAAATCTTGTTTCCTTGCAGTTTTTAAGGTTAATAAATTTTCCTCTGAAAACCTGCTGGGATGTAATAACTTGTATTTTTTGGCAAATGTGTATTCGTCCTGCAGGTGTACTACAACGGTATGTGATGTCATCATGAAGCGCCACGTTCTGAAGTCCACGTTAACTAGCAGGAATTACTAAATGGGGTGATCGGGTTTGGGACTTGGTTTTTATTTCCTTGGGCATAAACTGAGGCTGGCTTTGGGGTTAAAGCGGCATACTCATAAAGCAATAGTGCGTGTAATACATAAAGCAAGATAGAGAATGTGATTTGGCAACGAGACGTGAGTAAGTGTCCTCAGAAAATCATGAGTAGTGATCAGATTTGTTGGTGTGTCACGCCGCTGATTAATTTTTGGGCACAGAGAGGTCACGTGAATTCTTGAGGACTAGCATAAACTGGTTTGTATATACCACAGTCTTCCTCATTTCACTGCCTACTGCAGCATGTCCATTTTTGTCAGGCAAATGAAATTCTATGCAGCTTAGAAAATTAGACAAGCATCTGATTAAGACTATGACTCATGATATGACTTTTTGACCATAGAAAGCAAATAAGGGTCATCTGTAAAATTAGGTCGGTGGTGACTGAAGAATCCCAAAATCCATCAGAATGACCTTCAGATTGAATTCGAAATTGCTGTAGGTGGAACCTGAGACAGTTTAGCTGTCAGTTTTGCCTTGTGGTTTGGTTGTTATTTTCCCTTGTTTTGTGTGTGTTATTGTTTTATGTTTGTAGCTTTAAGCGACATGGTATGTATTATGAGAAACTTCCCTAGGTCTCATATTGGCTTTTTAATTTTTGTCAGCCAACCATCTTGTCTGTTTTGATACATGTGTCTTTAGGAGTAGCCTATCACAAGTTAATGTTTTTTATGGGGATGTTCTGATGTTTGGCTGTTTTTTTTCTCCGGAATGATAAGTAATCCGAAATATTTTGACCATGAATAGTTAGTATAGAGTACACCATGGACGGCATGCCGGCTCATTCAAGGGGAACATAAGGGCAAGTCCACGTAAATTACATGTCGTTGGATGATGGGACATGCCTCAAACAATCTCCAAGTTGAAATGCATACTGTAGAGCTGGGGGTAGGATTTGTCACTGCCCCTGATAATACAGCTACCCTGCCATTTTCAGTAGAAGTGAATGTAAGGACTTACAAGGTAACGTGTAATTAAGAGGTTCAAAACCTGACTGTATTTCAGTAAAAGTACCTATATGTACTAATGCGTGAAGAGTACACCTTCATGTGGAGGTCCTCCAGAGTGTAGTCAGTGGTTCCTTTTGTGTCCTCAGAGGTTAAACTGTCTGGCAGTGTGTATTGCACAGTTCTTTGTACTAGCTGGGCACCTCCTAAGTAGGCGTTGTTTGGTTATACCTGCCCCGTGTTCCATAATGTGTTGAATGAATGTTTTTGCTTTTCCTCACTGATAACTTCTGCCAGTAACCCGGCAAAACAAACTGCAACCCCAAGCCCATGAAAGCTTCCGTCCCCATTAGTCCCTTTTGGCTGGGGGCCTTCAATCCTTCCCCCTCTGTGTCCAAGCTCACTGGTCCCAAAAATGACCCCCAAACATGCATCCCACCCCCTGCCTCATCCCAGCCGTTGCTTCCGTCATCCGTCCTTCCAGAGACTATTTCATTGTTGTTCTTTTTCTTGTTCTAGGAAATCTGAATCCAAACCATTTTCTAATCATCTTCTAATATATCTTATTTTTATTTACTTGATTATAACATTATTTACTTAAAGACTGTCGATGTAATGAGCTTTTTGTCACCAAAGTGCCGCTCAATCACATTCGCTATTTTTCATTCTACTTTTCCAGAAGGTCTACACTTAGATTAAATATTTATATAGATTGTTCTTATTTTTAACTTAAAATTCTCATGCCAAGTAATAATCCCATTTCATAAGTTTCACTTGCCTGCATGTTGATGAATGGTATGGTAACCTTCCTTCTTTGATATGTCTGATACGAGGCATATATGAGTTATTTCTGATGAAAGTGTGATAAGGATGGTTTCTTTCTTCATTTCTGTCCTCACAGGCTGGCAGTGAACTATGGCTCTAGCACATAGTTGCTTCTTTGTGCATTTAGAGAAATGTTCACAGATATTCATATGTTGGAAGTTCATTTTCTACATTGTTTCAGAATTCTTAAGACATTTCTGGGCTGTTTGTTCTGAAATACTTTTGTGTGTTACATCCATTAGTTTACTTTTTCAGACCACCGGTAAATCATATGTATGTTTCAGTATCAAGCCAAATTTTTCAGTGTGAGATATTCAGCCTTTAGAAAATTAAGAGCTCGTTCAGCAAACATTTTTTTTTTCTTATTAAAGTTTGAAATACATTCAAATATTATCGAGAGCTCTCAGCTTCAAAGTTCAGACTGTAGTCCACTAGTGATCATTTCTGCAATATGCAAAGAATGTGTACAGTATGCAATACATGTTTTGATATTAGTACTGGTTTTCCATTCTGTCTGCGTATCGTATAACCGTCTGTCGTGGTCAGAATCAGAGCAGGTGTCCTGTAGCCTTTCCTAGGCAGCCTGGGGCACAAGTCAGCCCACTGCAGGTCAGATTCACATAGTCATACACTGCGTGGCTTTGGCCTGCAAGAGGAAACCGGAGTAGGTGCGAGACAGCAGTGTTACCCACTGAATCACTGAACCGATGTACCATCACCACCCCCTGTCTGCCAGTAAAATTGATGCTATGATGCATTATATAGGTGTAACTCGTATAACGTCCGCAAGCATGATTTAAGATTATTATATTGTATGTGTCCCCAATCACTTCATACAAATCAATTAAAAATACAACTATAATTGGAAAAGTACATTTCTACGGTTGGACAAAAATAATTCCCTTTTTAACGAATCCTGCAAACAAATCGATTAGAACAACTTACAAGTATAGTGACATTTTTTTATATACTGAAGTACCATTTTAATCATTTCTATGTTTCAGTTAAACCTCTGAATCAATTCAGTGTACCAAGCAATTCAACACAAAAAGTAAAGTTTTATTCGTCAGTAACTAATTCTGTAGATGTAGAGTGGATTGTTTTCTGGTGTAAAACACAGAGCATACAGAGAAAATCAATCACAAAAAGAATTCCGACATATAACATATCAATAGACTCATATATAATATTGTGCTCCTCTGACTGAATTTCAAAACTGCTAAACATTTCCATTTTCTTTCATTTTGTGCTCTACTGTAAGCCCAGTAAAGACACCCAGTGATTATTTGCATTAATCACCGCTTTGAAACCACCCACATGAATCCAGGGTGTATCCCTAGACATACTGGGTGTGAGCACGGGCTCCATTTTCAGGCACTCCCACATTTCTCACTTAGTCACATGCTGAGACCAGTTTGGACTTACCATTTCCGAGCAGCGTGTATTTGGGGCGCACCCCCAGGAACCCTCCTACATGTAAGCCACGCTCACCCAGGGGTGAGGCCAAGGTTCAACTCCATGACCCAGGAAGGGTGAGGCGATAGTGCCACCTGCTGAGCCATCATTCCACCTGTTTTCAGAACGTCTCGTTGGTGATTAGCGTCATGAAAATACCCATTTGTAATGTTCTCTAACTAAAGCACAGGCACCCAACCCTGTATGAAACAAACATAAATGGAAGATTTATGGAAGGAACTTCAGTAAAGCTCTGATCCATAGAAATAATAATGGCACCTAACTTGATATATAGCTCCCAAACCCAGGAACCTGAAGGTCAGTCAAAACCCAGAAGTTTGCATACATCGGCCAGAAATGTGAACAAATGGAGAGAAATGCCTTCTCTCTACTCTCTAGTGCAGAAAACAAATACAGCCCATTCTTCACATCTTCTGTTTCTTTGTGTCTGCCAGCTTCTAGGCTTAAGATTTACGATCGTCTCTGATTTGTCTGTTTTTAGGGCAGCAGTCAGCATGGCAGGTAGGACACTGCCTTGTAATCAAAAGTATTAGCTTTAGGGATGCTGGAGGGTCCTGCTCCCCGTAGCTGGCCCAACCTGAGCTGACTCAGTAAAACATCCACATGTGGAAGAGCACCGTATAAAACCGTGAGCTGTGTTATTCACTTTGGCTAACGGTGTAAGTTGCAGAAAGGAAAGGAAATGAAATACGAGGTTGGAGCGAGAGATGGCGCTGACCCAATACCCACTATCGGTATTGAGTCGATACCAGTAAACAGTGCTGGATCAGATATCGGTGGCTTTGGAGTATGAAACGGATCAGATTTTGCATCTGAGATTTTTCAGGTCTAGCCTAAAAACCTGCTAAAATGATTGTAGCCGTAGCGCAACGCATCATAAACAGATGTGAGGGTCGCATGACATCTCGTTGTTCAGCAACACTTGTTTGTCGGAGTGGTCTTGTGGGCTGTGTGGAAATAGAGTAACCCCTTCACATTCATGCATTTGACATTCGCAGGTTTGGTTGTTTGGGAGTTGGCAGTGAACGATTAAACGGGAATATTTTTGGAGCTTGCCAAAAGATCGCAGAAAGTCGCAGATGCTTAAGCCAAAAACGATACTGAAAATGATTTAATTGCATAAAATCACATATTATGTAAACATTAGTAATACATTGGGCGTGATATGGTGATGCTGTCACCTGACACCTCTGGGACCTGGGTTGAAGTCTCTACCATGGCTCCATGTGTGTGTGACTGGTGTGTGACTGTGCCTTGCACTGGGTTGGCACCCCCCCCCATCCTGGGATTTTCCCTGCCTTGTGCCCATAGACTCTGGGACCCCCACCACCCTGAATAGGGTAACCAGTTTCAGAAAATGGATAGGTAGTACTGCATAATATTTGTTAGTGGAAGTGTACGCTGTATCTTTAATATTAAAAGTCTTGGCCTGGGTACATCCCACATCTTTGTCTCACTAATCAGCCTCACTGACATGTTAGCTGTCTTTGTCACCATGGAATCTCATGTTCCTCACCACAACTTTTAAACTTTTTAATGCTGCTAATTCATTTTTAATAATGAGTCCAAAACATATTGCTGCCAGTGCGTACAGTGGTAACTTACAGAGTTCTTACATGGGCGTAATTTAGGCTAGATTGTTTGTATATTATATAAAAAGGTTAAGACAGTGTAATTTAAGGTATAAAGTGTATAGAACAATACTTTTTGTTTAGAAATGGGTAATAAACAGACTTATTATGTCATCATTCAGGCTAGCAGACTGTTATGGGTTAAGGGTAGGGAGGCCCGAGTCTTATTAGTGAGTTATCACGTTCTCAGGGATCTTCCACACGTTATCCTTGCCTATCTGAAGAGGTTACTGTATTTTACGCTGAAGGAAGAAGAATGCAAAACTACAGAGTGCAATGTATGTAAGGTTAGTGCTGATTTTTCATTAGTGTCAACTCGGCAAAATTTTGTCCCGCCCTAACTAACCGTAGCACCTATTTATCCCTTTAAAAACCCTGTTAGCAGGGGTGGCGTAAAGCAGGGGAATTTTAGGAAGGTTCCAAGGGCCCCTGAGTGACTGTAGTCCTAAAGAATCTGGAACATAATCAGATCGATCTGGGTTGGGGGGTCAATATAATAGGTTGTCATGGGGCCCAAAATCTTTAGCGGCAGCCTTGCGTTCAGTGTCGGGGAAGTTACTCACAAAAGTAAAGACAGAGGTGGAAAATACAAATCCAGGCCAAGGTTTTCTTTCAACCCACCCATTAAGTACTCTGTGACTGTGACTCTTAATACTCTGCCTTCTACTGTGAGAGGTATTGCTTCCATTCATGGTGCTCACTGAGCGTTTATTCATTGTCTTTAGTCTGTCCCATTCCTTCCTCACCTTCACCTTTTTGGGCCTTCCTGGGCCCACTGCCCTCACACTCAGCCTGTGTGTCTCTTCCCTGGTCCTGGTACCTGTGTAGGACTGATCTTCCCGGCTACCGACCTTCCTGGAACGTTGACCTCGGCAGCACTCTCTGTCTGTCGACTTCATGTCTGGTTGCCTGAATCCCTAAATAAAACCCGACTTCCCAGATCTCTGATTTCCCGATCTTCTGTCCCTGCCAGGGGTAACAGATTTATACAGACTTGTCTGACTTGTATTCTTCCTACAATTTGATTAATTACTACTAAAAAGTTTTATCTGTGCTCCGTTTTATAACATGTACTGGATACTTTTTGACTAGAAATGGTTATTTAAGGTATTCAATGATATTTTTATTATTGTTGATATTAATTTTATTATATTTAATTTGGCAACAGATTGCACAATTTTCACTTTAAGAAGTATTAGATTATTTTTGTGAAAGCGGTTACTGAATAAAACAAAGAATCTGATTTTTTGAAATCATTGTTGGCCGTGGAATTCCCTCCTGTAATGTAGCAAGATGACTATTAAATTTTCCTATTCTTTATATACTCAAAAACTGCTGCTACAACACTAAATGCAAATAGTTTGCCATGTATTGATACAAATTTCTCTTTTAGTGTTTAGTAGTTGATAAAGGGGGAAAAATATTGGATTGGTATCGGCAGATACTCACAATTCTGGATTGGACAAGAAAAAATAACACTGTACCATCTCTATTTGGGGCAGTTGGTCTAATTTTACCTTCACTCCTGTTTGTTAAATGTGTTCTGTAGTCATAATATAACAACAAAGCAAAACAGAGACCTATGCTCTACGAAGAAATATATTAACATACACACAGCACAGGGTTTACATTATTTTTTAACAGAATCCAAGGGGAAATGAAAGGCAACGTGTCCACAAAGAGTTCAGTAGGCAGTTTTAATGATGAACCATAGTCCCTGTTAAAGACCCTCTTTTAGCTGAAGAAATGTCAAGATCAGCTCCCCAGAAACATAAAAAAAAAGCAGTGAGAAAAAAATGTCCCTTGAAATGCAATGCATTGCAAAATACAAATCATCTGCCTGAGATTTCAAATACCGGAATGCAGAACAGCTGGATCACACCTGGGTTTCTTCCAGTTGCTCTCTAAGGCAGTTTTTCTCAACCCAGTCCTCTGGGATCCCTAGACGGTCCATGTTTTTGCTCCCTCTCAGCTTTCTGTCAGATACACACAAAAACATGGACTGTCTGGGAGTCCCTGATTACCAGGTTGAGAAACACTGCCCTAGGAGAAGATGTGTATCGTCTTCTAGGTCCACTCTGCCCCCTTTTGTTAAATTTTTCTTCTACTTCTTTCAAAATCTTTCACAAAGAAAGTAACAGGAACAAAAACAGGAAGTACTTACTCCTACCTGCCCAGCAGAGGGCATTGTTGAGTCAACAGGTTTGAGCACCTCACAACTTACAGCAACTTAAAGGTTAACTTTGTGAGATTTTTTTGTCACTGTAATATGATGAATCTGATCTGAAATGCTTGTGGCAGCATCATATGATCCATGATCTGGATCTCAGTCTTTAAATTTCGACTGAAGACCTGTTATTTCAGTTTAGCTTACCTGCAACTTAGAAGATTCCCTGTAAGTAAGGCTGCTTGTGCTGCTGGACATGCCCTTTTGGTCTACTGTGCTTGTCCATGAATGTATCTATTCACGTTTTGACCACCCATGTTCTATGTCTTCCTGCCTATTTGTCTGGCTGGTGCTTGGGGTGGGAATCATCTGTCTTTGATCAGTCCCATGGAGGCCTTCAGTCCTCCTCCTCACACAGGCTGGTTTGCAGAACTGACTCATTGATGGACTTTGGCTTTGACCTCTCCTCTGTTGTCATCTGGCTTTCTTTCCTTCACTTTTGTCTTCCCTTATCCTTGTTTATGAATTGATCTACATAAATGATATGGGAATGTATCACAACACCCATGTAAAGGTGACACCCATGTGAAAGGTGCTATATGAAAATTAATTTCTTTCAGATTTCTTTCCTGGGGCCAAACTGTGGAATATTTAAAATAATGTTAAAGACGTGATAGCTTCGATTCACTTTGCCTTTATCAGGAAGAGCAAGCACTTTCTCCTAAGAGGGAAAGGCAAAATGGTTGGTTGTTTGTTCTCAGGATGACCATGCAAATGTGAAACCAGAAAGTTCAAATGTCAATGCCAGGGTCTCTTTGTGTACGTTGGTAGGATTGTCTGTGGAGGACAGGAGCATAAGGGTTTCCTAGTGGATGGTTTCTGGTTCCATAAATGTTCTTGAAACCATTCTTGAAATATTCAAGATTTATATTTTTACTTTACGTCTTACTTTATTTAACAGATCTTTTTGTCCCAAGTAACATTTAAAAGGAGCAAATAGCACATTACAAGATGATGACTGTTAAGGAGTAGATTAGGCATAAGTGCAGCTAGGCTGAACTTTCAATGAATGCTAGGGTACAAGTGTAAGCAGTGTACACTGTCAGAAAAAAGAGTACCAATTTGTACATTTGCTTGTCCCTTGGCCTGTACCTTCAGTGGTCTGCCAATTGTACCCTAACTGCAGGTAAATGTACTTTTTAGTCTAATTTAAGGTGCAGAAATGGAGAAACATCCCCAAGGTACAAACAGCATTAATGTACCCCCAATGGTACAGAAATGTTCCTTATAGTCCTTTTCTGTATCTTAAAAGGTACAAGTACCTACAGCTAAGGGTACAATTGGCAGACCCTTGAGGGTACTGCCCCAGTGACAAAGTTGCAAATTGGTACTCTTCTTTTTCTGACAGTGTAGGAGCAAGATACATGCACTTGGCTTCTTTCAACAAAGTGAAATACTGAAATACACCACATCATGTAGTAAGTTTTCAGAGGCACGAGGTACAAATTGCTTTTCTTTTATAGACCCTTACAGGGACCATGAACCAACAAGGGACCTGAACCCTGAGATTAAAAGACTGATGCTCTGCCAATTGAGCTATGTGGATTCCAATATTTATCTAGTTTTGCATGTTTTTGGGAACTATTTTGGTCTTGGATAAAATTCTCTGGATGCTGCAGGTGTGAATTTTATGGAATGTCAGAAATTTTTCTGACAAAGTGTTTGGTGGTGTCCTGGTTTTTGTGTGTGTGTGTTTGAAAAATGACTTTTTCTACAGGGAGGAAAATCTATTGCTACAAACCATAAAAGACCCGACTGAATATTTAAAGACTTGCCAGATGTAAGTGTGTGTGCATGAGTGAATGTGTGTCCTTTGAGGAGAGGGAGTGAAGGAGGATGTTTAACCCTGACATTGCCTGGATAGCTCCTCCTGGCACATGGAGCATTAATGTGTGCCCATTCCAGGGGGCCATTCAGCCAAAATCACACATCCTCTAGAAATCAGAATTCAGCCATTGTGTTGAATGGAGAGTCGCAGATCTGCTGCGAGAAGCATCGGATATGTCTGCTATGTCAGAACTGCATTTCAGTTATGTATTACAGCAAACAAAGATGGCCTTAGTGATGCTAAATGATGTGTGTGTTTTTTTGCACCTGTGTTTGTGTGCTTAACTCCAGTGGAAAACACAGCTGAGGAGTATGTCTGTGTGTCCATTGGGCCGGCGGTGACCAATAGGGAGTCAGAAAAAGGAGCAGATGTGGCAGGGGGGCTGCCTTGATTGGATGGGGTAGAGTGAGCATAGTAGGCTACAGTAAAGGCCGAGTAACCTGTCGGTGGGTCTGTTTGGTTAATTATTTAAGCTGAGTGTCTGCCGTTGTGGTTATGGTTTTCACTCTAAAGCAAAGCTATGAATGCTCAAGATTGACCCAAATTCTGTATTAGGCTTTTCCAAAGAAGTAAATAAGGATTCTGATTTGAATTTATTTTATTTTTCATTCAACCTTGCCTCAGTTTATTTTATTTTTGGCCATAAAAATCATTTACATGCCTGCACGCGCAGAAGCACACGCACACATACAGTACACAGGTTTGTAATTACATCTTTGTGGGCATTCGCCATTCATTTCTATGGGGAAAACTCTAATCCCAACATGACAACTTTAACCTCCACCCAGCCCTAACCTTAACCATAAGTAACCAAACAAAATACGAGACTTTTTTTAGTTTTTTGATTGCATTCACCTGAAAAATGCTCCCCACAATGTAATATAAACATTATTCACACACACACACACACACAGCTGATGCCTCTACTTTGCACAAGCCATAATATCACCATTAGGTAGCAATCAGCCTATCTAATCAGTTAATTAATTATAATGATGGTACTGCATCTTCCTCCCAACCCCCCCAACCTGAGAAATGTTGTAATTGTGTGTTTTTGTGGGTTTCACTCTGAACTCTGTTAAAGAGACCACTTATCTTTTAGACAAACGTAGATGTATCCCTTCAGTATTCAATTAATTGTAATACATTTCAGTATCGTTGGTCCTTCTATTCATTTGGAGTAACCACTTATCTAATTCGGGGCTGCATTTAATATGGAGATTAGCATACTTAAGCTAAGTAATTAAATATGTCAAAAGGTTCACACTGCACTTAAAAAATAAACAAACCAGCAAACAAAATGCATGCCTGCCTATGATACCTCTGATTCGCTGGTAATAAAGGCAAGTGTGTTTTGCTGTTTTCAGGGGTTGGGCAGTCAATTATCATTCATTTAGCATGTGGTTTTGTCCAAAGTAACGTAACAGTGAGGAAGGCTTGGGGTCAGACAGCATATCACAAGTCTGAGGCCCAATGTTTAGTCTACCAACTATAGGATTCAAACCCACAACCTTCTAGATGTGGTCTTTGATATACACGCCACCCACATGCAAGTAAAGCTACTCTTGCAGTAAGGAAGTATTGAAGATATCCCTAAAGCAGTGTGTTTAGCTTTTATCTTTGGATGCCGGCTTTATGTCGCCCTCTGGCTTATTTATATTGTTAGCCTAATTTCTTTTCTTGCTTAAGTATAAAAAGAACTGCAAAAAAGAAATGTTAAAATAATGGACAATAACATGGAAAATGGCCCAGGTTAGCAGGAATGGTGCTTTGGCACTGCAGAGTTTGAGAGGCTGCACAAAGCCAGCATATGAGCCAAGTATTTTTTTGTGGAGCACAGGGCCGCTGTAACCAGGTAGTACCAAAGAGAAAGTGCTCTCCCTTTCTTCCTTGGTTTTCACTGGCTGTGGTCTTTGATCCGTCTCTTTCTCCTTATAGCTAAATTCTTCACAGAGTCATCTTCCACGAGTTGTCACTTTCATGTTGAAAGAAACCAATTTTATTTCTCTTCTCCAGAAAAATAAATACTTCAAAAATTTACAGCATCAGCCATCAAGCTCTCATATGAGTTTAAATGATCCAATGTTTTAATGATTACTTGAAATAATTAATCCTGGTCAATACTCTATATTCAATGATTATTTTATAATGCAGGGTTTGGGCAAAATAATGGCAACGCCCAGAAATACAGTACAGTAATAGCATGTAACTAATAACAAGTAGAGCCACCCTTTACCTCCTGAACATCCCCAGTCCTTCTTGGAATGCTGTCATGCACGTCCTGAACTTAATAGTGGGATATTTGACCATTCTTTAAGAACAAAAGCTAGCAGTTCGTTCAGACACGAAGGAGATGGAAATCAACCAGATCCCATAAAGGTTTAATGATGTTTATACCTGGTGACTGAGGAAGAAGGCGTTTGACTGGTGTTCATGAGAGCACCCCCAAATTTATTTAGTGGTATGAATGGGGACATTATCATCATGGCATATGGAAACATTGTAAGGGGAGAGCGTTAGTACCTTAGGGTGCACTTTCTCCTGTTAAATGGCATTGTATTGTATTGTATTGTAGTCGACTGGGGAGGGGGTCCTGGGTCCATTCTTTTAATCAGTAATGATTGGTCTGTCTCTGCTGGTGGGCAGACAGCCCCCTTGGGTTACATATCTTTGTAACTTGACCTTGGATACCAACAGCAAATCCTGTTGTTGATGATGTTGTTACAGTATTATCAACAATAATAACAGCAATAATAATATAATAATGAATCTGACTCAGACGTGTTTGTTCTGTGGTTGTTTGTTCAGTTCTGTGGTCATTTTTGAGGCTTCCCCACTGGCTGCTGTCTGTCTTTCTGTCTATATCTGTCTGACTCTATGTATCTACCTCTCTGACTGTCTCTCTAACTCTCTGACTGTCTCTCTGTCTATCTTTCTGTATGTCTCTCTAACTATCTGACTGTCTCTCTATCTTTCTGTATGTCTCTCTAACTCTCTGACTGTCTCTCTTTATGACTCTGTCTATCTCTCTGTCTGACTCCCTGTCTATCTCTGTTTCTCTGTCTATCTCTATCTCTCTGTCTGACTCTATCTCTCTGTCCGTCTCATAGATTGTCTCTCTGACTCTGTCTGACTCTCTCACGGTCTCTCTGCCTGACTCCCTGTCTATCTCTGTTTCTCTGTCTATCTCTATCTCTCTGTCTCAGTCTATCTCTCTGTCCGTCTCATAGATTGTCTCTCTGACTCTGTCTGACTCTCTCAGGGTCTCTCTGCCTGACTCCCTGTCTATCTCTGTTTCTCTATCTACAGTATCCCTATCTCTCTGTCTGACTCTGTCGATCGCTCTCTATCTCTGTCCATCTCTCCGCCTATTTATCTCCCTGTCTCTCTCTGTCTGACTGTATTTCTCTGTCTGTCTCTTAGTCTGTTTCAACTGCTAATCACCATCAAAACTAATATGACTCACCTCATGCAAGAACTTGAAAATTCAAAGGCATTTTCAATATGGTTTTCCTGTTATTTGTCCAGCCCCTGTACAATACAGGTCTGCTATTAATGTGAGCTAAAACCATGGCAACATGGTAAGCTAAACATTTTCTCACACCACTGTTCCCCAAAAACTCTCCTTGAATTTCGGCATCTCGCTAGAGTATTACCAACTGGAGATTGGAGCATAATTAACAATTCTTCTATCGTTCTGGTAATAGAGAGTAGGAAGCAAGGGAAAGTGCCCAAAGAAAGTCTCTGATTAATAAATAGATATCAATACACCGAGTCGGTCTTTCCCTAGCAGGTACCAATGGAAGCTTTCAGTCCACATTGCTGGTTTATGCAGCTGGGTATTTTGAGTGAAGCGGTGTCTGAGGGTACCTCTGTACCCCTGTAATTCTAACATCTACCCTCCAAATATTATTTCATATGTAATTTATTAGGGGCGGTATGGTGGTGCAGTGGTTAGCACTGTTGCCTCACACCTCTGGGACCCGGGTTCGAGTCCCCGCCTGGGTCACATGTGT
>JAODJX010000111.1:597702-610308 GCA_026776945.1 Isichthys henryi
GTTCAGCATATGAGTGAACAGTGTTCAAGTGTTCAGCACGAGTAGACGGTGTTCAGCATATGGGTGAACGGTGTTCAAGTGTTCAGCACGAGTAGACGGTGTTCAGCATATGGGTGAACGGTGTTCAGCATATGGGTGAACAGTGTTCAAGTGTTCAGCACGAGTAGACGGTGTTCAGCATGTGGGTGAACGGTGTTCAAGTGTTCAGCACGAGTAGACGGTGTTCAGCATATGGGTGAACGGTGTTCAGCATATGAGTGAACAGTGTTCAAGTGTTCAGCACGAGTAGACGGTGTTCAGCATATGGGTGAACGGTGTTCAGCATATGGGTGGGCAAGTTACTGTGAAATGGCCTCTCATTCCTGACATTTACATTTATTTATTTGGCAGGCGTTCAGGTGAAGCAGATAATACATAGCAAGCATTCAGCCGTCAAGGAGCCAACTTACTCTCTCCAGATGCAAATAAATCCAGATGGAGGAAGAGGTGAAAGATGACTCATCAGATCATATTACTTATTTCCATTGCTCAGGGCCCTGGATTTGTACTTCTTGCACCAGATTGTCTTTGTGACTTGGCCTTGGATAAAAGTGATTTCTGAATCGCAGCTCTGTCATAAATTGCAGCTCTGTGAAGCTCAGAACATACAGTTTTTGTTGAGACTGGGTCAGACAGCAGCTTACTCAGTTCTGTGGTCATTTTTGAGGTTATACTCTTTATCAGCTATCCTGTTCGGTGTCCATCTGCTCTTGCCGATAAGCTTCGACTTGCGGCCTCTGTTCCTGGCTGATGCAGTTTGCCCATGGTTGGCATTTGCTGTCATGATTTTTGAGACCATTTCCCTTGAAGCATTAAATTATGTAGTTTTTCTGAATGATTCACCTGTAATCCAAGCACTAACCATTAAACCTCTTTGGAACTGTTAACTGCTTCATGCAGTTTTAAAAACTTGCCTATCAAAGTGATGGTTATCAGATGTCTTTCACAGCTGATGCAGACTCCTAAATGGCATCCAGCCTAATACTGTATGACTCACCTCTGTCACTCTGTTTGTAATTGTGGTTTAGTCACTTCGAAATTAAAGTCCTTTTTCTTGCGGTGTTCCCACTGTTTTCTCCACCCATTATGCATACATACACACGTATACAAACACATTATATACAAACATACTATTCATTCTGTCAGTATTTAGCAATAATCGTTTGCAGTTGGATTTTGGCTTGTACTCCTCTCACTGGAGTTTATTTCGGGAAATGTGGAGAATTCCTAAGAACCGAAGTTCAGCCACGGATTATCCGGCTCTGGATTGCGATATTGCCGAGATCTAGCCGAGGATTTTTGCTCTATTTCTGCTCCTCCGCCTCAATCCATGCCTTCGGCTGTCGCCTGCTAGGCTGGTCTTGGGTGGCCCTCGCAGCCTCGCATGCTAACAGCCAGCACTGCGAAAAAATATCATAACAACAAGGTCTATTGGTTTCACAAGACAAATCGCTGCCATGACTTTTTTTTCCTTGTTGCTTGGAGGAGAGCGACAGTCCAAATCTCCAGACAGCTCATCAGTAGACCTCTCCCTCCCGGCCGGGGTAGAGGCACATGTGGAAGCTACTTTGAATTGTTATTAAACAAAACATTACATTTCCTTCAACTTAACATGGCGATGTGGTTTGTGAGTCTGATCCGATTATGCTAACAGGTCACCCTGAACACATGCTTGACTTCTCAAGTACAAATAATCTTTTTCTTTTCTAGTGGGTGGTAGTGCAGTGGTTGGCATTGTTGCCTCACACCTTTGGAATCTGGGTTTGAGTCTTTCTCCTGGCTCTTTATCTGTGGAGTTTGCATGTTTTCTATGTGTTGTATTGGGATGCCCCCCACACACACAGTCCAAAAACAAGCTAGGTTTAATTTGATTTGCTAAATTATGTGTGTGAATGGTTTGAGTATTCTGTGAGGTGCTGGTGCCCTATCCTAGGTAATTCCCTGCCTTCCACTCATAGCTTCCCGGATAAGTTTCTGGTCTTACATAGCAAGGTGGTGTAAAAATGGATGCAGTTTTCCAATGAAAGCTTTGATTTAGAGCAGGGGTGGGAAACCTGATCCATAGAGAGGGGCAGGTTTTTGGGATGATCTCTCAATCAGCCAATAACAGTTGGAGTTGAGAACCACTGTTTAATTATTGGCTTATTGAGAGGTCATCCCAAAAACCCGCACTGGCCCTACATGGATAATTTTCGCCACCCCTGATATAGAGGAAGCAGAGAGATTACAGTGGATTTATTGTGTGACTGCATTTGAAGTTTGCTGTTAACAATTACCGTTGCCTGTTTTTCTGAGTACTTTGGCTGTATTTCACTCTGTTGAAGCTTGCTTAAAATATCAGAGGTGAGGTGCCATGCGGGATATTTCTGTATTACATCCATCAGAGACACGAAGCCCCCGGAGAACATGGATATGGCTTTATTCACAAGGGCGTGACGCTCACCGGTATGCGATTCAATGCCGGCGTGTGGTGCAAAGGTGAGGCCGGCCAAGCAAAGAAAGCGCGTAATTAGATTTTCGCGTTATGTTTGTGTTTGAAGGGTTGGGTTTGTCGGTAATTATCTGTGACAGGGCCCTGGCATTCACTCGGCTCGAGATGTGGAGTCGTCGCCATCAAAGGGCACATTTGCTTATACGATCAGGCGTCATGCTGCTTTACCTATTTATTTGGGATTTGATCACACTCCCCTTCTTACTGAAGTGACAGGCAGTTTGAGGGGTGGGGGGGGAGAGATAGTCCTACTGCTTGCGTTTAGCAAATTTAATTGGACAGTTTTTTCTTTATTCAGAATAAAACTGCATGTTAGGCAGAGTACAACTCTATGCTAGGGGTGAAAATTATGTGAGTTTACATTCAGAACAGGTTCTCTCTTACTCTCTTATGAGACTCCCCCTGCAGATCCCACGGTCCTGGGAGTTGCATATGAGCTAAAGCGTAGCGACGTGTTAATTACTTCACTAACTCAGGAGCTCCCACACACAGCAGAGACACCTGCGTGGAATGCACGTCATACCCATCATTGTAGCGTCGTGGTGCAGGATGCAGTCCTTGGGTGTCCATCTCTGATCGGTGGGGGTGCCTTAGGTGTTCTGATTTAACATGATTTAACTGGACTGCGCCTCTTGATTGCAGTAGCTTGATTGTCTGAGCTTTAAAATCACTTCTCCCTGTGGGGGTGCCCTTCATGCATTGTTTCAGCAGCCCGTAATTCTAGTACCTGTAATCATTTAGAAAAAAAAAACTCTTAAAGTCTTTGTAATTGGAACACAACAAACAGCTTTGATACAGACTACCTGGATTAGCTCTCCATATGACAAATCTGTGGACAGCCAGAAGTCAAGTTTTATAACCGCAAATGTGTAAAAGTCTCAATAGCAGATCAGGAAATGTTCCTTTAACTCAGTTTAAAAATCCTCTTCTGTCAGGGTCAGCACCCATCTGTCCCTGCCCTTCATGTCTCCTCCCCGTTTGGCCAGCAGGTGTCGCTTGCCCTTCAGCCCCTATGTGCTTAGTGTGTGGCTTAGTGTGTGACTCAGATTAAAAACCCATGAGTTGTGGGTTCAAAGCTGCCTAAATGCAGTATTGTTTGTTTTTTTTCTGTATTCCATGCTATTGGTTATCATTGCTTTCCTGTTTTGGTGTTTGTTCCTTGTCTTTTGCCCCTTGTCCCCTGTTTACTTGGATTTCCTTGCTTTAGTTAACCTTTAGTGTTTGTTAATTCTCCCTAGTCTCCAGTGCTGTTTAATTGTAATATGCCACACCTGTTCCTTGTTTGCCCTGAATCCTTGTGATTGGCTAATTGGTTATGATTCTCATCTGTCCTGCATTGTTTCTTGTTTGCTGTGAATTTAAGTGCTTGTTCTAGTTCTCTTCTTTGATGGTTCATTGTAGTTGTATGTCTGTGGTCAGAGTGGGTGTCCTGCTGCCCGGTCCTGCTGCCCGGTCCTGCTGCCCGGTCCTGCTGCCCGGTCCTGCTGCCCGGTCCTGCTGCCCATGTTCTTAGTTCTCAAGTAGTGTTCATTCCATTCTTTAGTTGTAGTTTTACCCATTTGCTTTTCATCCCTTGTGGTCTTTTTCTTTTTGTTCAGTCCTTGTATTCTATTTTTTTTTTTTTTAAAAAAAAAAAAACAAAACAAGCTTTGTCTTAGAGCTGCAAGTGGATTGTCACCTTCTTTTTCCCGCTTGCACTGTGCCATGCCGTAACACTTAATGTGCCATTTTATTAAGGGTGACATCACCAAACCGGGTTTTGAGTTGTAACCTTCAATGTCAGATACTCCAGCTGTGATTGGTCAGCTGAGAATTCCCTGCAAATTTCCAATCTCTCAAAGGGAGAGCTGTTCTCATGAGGAAATGACCCAAAAATCTGCAAATCGATTTCTTCAGGGAAGTACATCCAAAGGCACACGGTGACCATACGAGCACTACACAGGTGCTCAGCAAGGTAGTAATTTAGCTTGGAGAAGGTGACTGCAGGGAATCCTCCACAAACGACCACCTGCTCAATCAGTATCTTATCAAATCCACCACCCCACTGCCACAGCCTACTCTCGTAGTCATCAATCACATATTAGGGTAACAGGAGCCAGCTGGGCCTGCTTTCTTAAAGAGAAAAAATCTCCCACATCATGCTTCCTGTGTCAGTCAGAATATAATTGAAATGTTTTTCTACAGTAGGATTTCCCCTGTACAGGAGCTATCCAATGAACGACTTTCATTAATCTTTAAGGGCGTGACGTTGACCCGGTCCCCATAGCCTATCAGAAGCTTAGACAGCCATGACGGGCACCCCAAGAGACAGCCCGATCTATAAGACCATACTCCATAGATCATGAAATACGAAGCAGTAAATTCACTTTCACGCATGGAGAAGATTTCATGTTGTCTACATTTTGCAAGCGGATTGCATTGCTCTGCTATTGACCCAGAAAAAGGATTTGTCTGATTTTCTCTCTTGTGAAACTTTAATGTGATTTAAATTAGCCTCTAACCCCCTCCATCTAATTACAAACCTTGTACTTATTTTTTTTTCCTACCCCAATCCAGGACAGACTTCGTATCTCAGATTTTGTATCTGCAGTGGGGGGGCGCTATGGATCAT
Source organism: Isichthys henryi (assembly GCA_026776945.1). Classification (NCBI taxonomy): domain Eukaryota; kingdom Metazoa; phylum Chordata; class Actinopteri; order Osteoglossiformes; family Mormyridae; genus Isichthys; species Isichthys henryi. Next base: position 602,844 of record JAODJX010000111.1, read on the forward strand.
TACTGGTAATTGCAGTACAGCGACAATACGGTGCCACAAATCACGTCAACACCGAGGTTCTCTGGCCAGGATGAAACATGGACACAGCGACTGACGGACCATTTCTGCCTGGCAAAGTGAGACCTATAAGGCTGTGAGTGGCACGGGCAAAAGGCACGAACGAGGAGGAACTAAGAGACACACCTGTGGACACCATCCAGCAAAGGTTTAAAGTTCAGGTCCAGAAAGTACAAATCCAGACCAAGATTTTGTTTCAACCAACCACCTCAGTACTCTGTGAATGTGTCGCTTTTTACTCACTTTGTTTTTTGAAACAAAGTCTTGTTCTGGATTTTTACTTTCTGGACCTGAACTATCCATCCATTGTGTGGACGTCCCAGTCTTAGGAATGGACTGTTCTCAGTAAGCAGCACTCGCCCTGAAACTGGCCAGGATTCGGGTATAGTGTGTGGGAACGACAATGCAAGGGGATGTTTGTTTGTGGTGTTGTGGAATGGAATGGGGATTTAAAGAGATTGGTCCGTCTGTTCTATTGGGGAATGCATATGACAGTAGGTGGCAGCCGCTAGTCATCAACTACGCAATCTGACTCGGGTTCGAGGGAGGGGTCACCTGAAGCGGTGGGCGTGCACTCAGATGTGGCAGGTTCACAGCTGTTCACAGCTGTCTCACAAAACACAGCAAACGTGAAGAAAATAATTACTTATAATTACTGTATGTTTCAGGATTGCAGTATAATTACCATGAAGGCTTAAGATAATTACCATGTTTTTTTAATTATTATAACATACATTTGGATTCGTTCCTGTTGCGTTTCTAGCAGAAGCGAGTTTGTGCCTTCAGACATTAATTAATGTAGGTGTGCTTTCGCTGATGCACGATCTTTGAAAGTGACAGAACACAATTTCAAAAACAGGAACATGGGCCTTAATTGAAAGCGGAAGAAGCATGTAATTTACAAATTTTTACCAACAAAAAAAAATCAAAGCATTTAAAAAGTAGTTTTCATATACCTTCATTATACCAAGCGGGTTTTAGTCTTGTTTTATTTGTCTTTGTGCAGGAGTTTGCTGATTCAGTACCCCGGGAGACGGACAGGGTAAATGTCTCCAGTGGCCATGCGGAGAGCGAACCGCGCAAACGGCCCAGCGGGGCTCCGAGCACGTAGGATGAGCTCGACAGTGGGGCTCGGGAGGTGCAAAAATAATTTAAAGTAAAATGTCAACCTTCACAGTGAACGACTCTTTGTGAATCGCGGATTGCGTATTGAAACTGCTGCCGGGTCCGTGGGCTAGTCTTTATTGTTTTACGCGCTTTTGTTTAATTTTCCACCTCGCTGGGGCCAGCCGGCGGAGCGCTGAATAACCGCCTTTCCGTAACAAATCCAGCACGCTTGTCGCTGAGGTTATTTACACAATGGGGTTATTGTTAATTTTGGCTCACTATGAAACAAACAAATTAGTACGACACGTGCAGAAAAAATAATTAGTTAAACTCCGCTTTCAATTTGTTTGCAAATGCCAGTGTCTATCACTTCATTTCCGAAAAAAATACTCATATAAATTTTCCGGTGAAGAACTGCATGTGTGATCTCAAAAACTGCTCTGCCCCTTTGCTACCCCTCCAAGTAGATTGTAGCTGTTAAAATATCTGTAAAAATCCCCCAGTTTACCTCCGTATCCTGCAGGTACAGGTACGATTAAAAAAATTACAGTGCTTGTAAAATCCAAACTGACAATGCCGGCTTTTCCAGACTCGTAGGATGAAACCCAGAGGAAACTGTGTGTTTTTATTGTTTTCACTTGGGCTTCAATCTTTCAGTAAATATTATAGCTGCTGCTTCGTTGTCTTGTTTAGTTCCTTTTTTATTGTGTTTTATTATATATATCTAATGTTTTATTCAGCGTCTCCCCTGTAAGTCTCAGTATGTGCATCTGTCTATTCCACTTATCCACTATAGAGTTATTATGAGTCTGGAGCAAGGAAGCAAGGGACAGAAGGTAGGAGACACCCTGGATGAGATGCCTGTCCATCACAGGGCCGACACATGCTAAGGGCTATAGAGAGACAGCAATTAGCGACTTAGCATGATTTGGAATGCCAAAGGTCCCCAGTGGACGCAGAGACATGGTGGGGAGATCACAGAGCAGGGGACGGGAATCAAACTCACAGCCTTCTGAGGTGTGAGGCCACGATGTTCCTTACTGCACTACCATGCTGTGAGATTTGCTAAACAAGTTGAATGAAAAGAATCTCAGAATGACTTCTCAAAGGTGAATCAACATAACGGGCGTCCTGTGTGGAGGGCGAATGTTTATGTCAGATGGGAGCTCTGATGCATCGGACAAACTGAGCAGTATATAGATGCATTACACTGGGCTCCAGATGAATTACAAATGCATATCCAGCATTACTCATTTATTTCGCTTGTGTCATCCCTCACAGGGTCAGGGGAATTATCCTGTTCCCTTAGGGAAGATGGAATCGCTAAATTTAAACTTTGGTCCCTAACAAAAAAATGCAATTATTTATTTTAGAATAATTTGGCTCACATAATTTCACACTTTATTATTCTGCAAGTCACCCTTCTGGCTTTATTTAACCTTCCGGAGAATTTTAAATTGGGTCAGAGCCGATCTGGACTCTCCCCTGTTGTGCTTTAGAAGCCGGGCAACATTTCCGACCCGTACCACACATCATCGCAGTCAGAGGGCTTCCTGTTATAAGAGGTGCTTCCTGCAGAAACATTTGTTCACCAAAAAAACAGTATTTCTCATCCACGTGTTCCAGAAAAATTCCCAGAAGAAATTGCAGTAATTGATGATATTGTATACGGCCTGTTATTCTCTGTCTTGCAGCTTGGTGTTTTTGCGCTAAAATTGCACTTGTGATTAGAAATTAAGCAAAAGTAACAATGTTCTACTTGTGTCTCTTTCTCATTTCTCTCTCTCTCTCTCTCTCTCTCAGCTTTCCGTTTGATTTTCTCTCACTATCAGCAAAGTAGGGGGAAAAAATAGCCATTTCAAAGGTTTATTTGTGGTGTTTAGATTCCTGGCCTGTGGCGCAGGCTTCACGCCGACCCGCGCGTCTGGCGGGAACATGGGAGGCGGGGCGGGCCAGCGGCCCCTTATGAAATGCAAGGTGGGTGGCGATCCGAAGGCGATGCTTTACTCAGCAGTCGACCTCCTTATTGCAGCACAGGTGACAGTGATATATAATGCAGTTCTCTACTGGAGAGGGGTGATTCCCAGCATCCACTGCAGTTGTTTTGAGCTCTGAATTATTTTCCTGTTCGTCATATAGGCGCGTCACCGTGCGGATTTACGTCCGCGCTGCCGCTGCTGTCACCGGCGATGCAGAAGCGAACCCGTTCAGCTGTGTCCTGTCGAAACCCTCGCCCCCTCCCCATCCTGCGAGCGTTCCTCGGAGAACACGTACTCGTTACCCCTCGCATGACGGGGATAGAGTTCTGCTTCCATCCAAGCATGCTGTCAAACCTCTACAGCTGACAGGATCGCCAAGGCCCCCTCGACTTAACGTAACGTAAATAAAACACATCTTTTCCACATTCAGAATGAAGTCTCTCGACCCGAACCAACCGAACAATGGGAACAGTGACCCCTGTAGACAGTACTGCCCTCAGCTGACCACCTGACAACCAGAAAAGGCCTGCTTCTCACTGTTAACAACAACACATGGTTCTCTGCAATTTTTTTCCCTGCGTAGTTTTCTTTTATGGGGTTTTTTGAGCCATTGAAAAGCAGGTACCAGACAATTATAGCGCATTTAACTCTAAGCAAAAGAGCAGAATTATGCCACTCATATTAATTCTCCCCTTTTGCAGTTAATGCCTCACCAGGCTTTTAAGAATGTTCTCTAGGAGTCTAAGCTCATCACAGGAAATAACCCCTCAGATTTTGCAGTAATGTGGTATTTTATAAAAACAACATTGATGCACATCACTTCAAATGGGCCATCATGCAGCACACATGTGACATCCCAATTCCTGTGTTTTCAAATTCCACGTCTCCGCAGCGACATCTGCTACTCCGGTCTGCAGCTTTTTTCTCATCCTCGACCTTTGTGCCACCCCATTTTACCTAAGCACCCCCCCCCCCTCACATATCCACATACACGTCAATAGACCTTGTGTGTAATGACTCCTCAATACCATGTCATCTGTGATGATCTCAGGAGGGTACGTGTGGATCTTTCAGTTTGGCATTTCCGCACAGAGCCAAATCACCGAACACCTCATACAGGACAAATGTTTAAGCCATGAGTCACTGACAAATGAGGTAAGACTTTGTTTTCGTTGCACTAAAATGAGAACAAGCTGTTCTTTGGCCGAAACAGCGTATAGAAATATGAGAATGCTTCCAGATATGCAGATATGGCATAAACACATGCCCACGGCAATTTAATTTATTCTGCTTATGTGACTGTTTACAGGATCAGGGGAATTACGGTTTTCCTTCAGGCTACAGTTGTCATAAAAGACAAAGGCTGTGAACATGATGCCACGACTCGAGGAACGAATCACTTGAGGGCAGGCGTTGTGGCGAAACAAAAAGGGGGTTTACTGAACTCAAGGAACATAAGCTGGAAATAAATAAGATTGCGAGGGATCAAAACGGGAGGAGTGGACCATTAAAGGGTACATGCAAAATGAGGGTTCAACATCAGTGACCAAGCTGGGTCTGACAAGACAAACAGGTACAAGGACTAATAAGCGACACAAGCACCAAATGTGACTCTTCAGGTAGGAGACAGGAGGGTCCAGCATACAGGACATGACAATACTTCCTCTGAAGCCTGCCCTCTGGACACCTGGGACAAACAGTCGAGGGTACCTAAGGGACCAAACACCTGGGTGGACACACAGGGCTGTGGAGCCACAGTGGTGGTTTTCCTGGGACAGGGCTCTGGAGGCACTGGGCAGTAGCTACAAGCACAACCTGCTTCCTCCGCTTCTCTCTCCTCTGACTGGATGTGGCAACCCACAAGTTGGCAGACTCACTGGGGTCTTCCTCCTTCTTGGGCTTCTCCGAGTCACTGTCACTCAGTGGGTCAATGAGCAGGTTCTCAACGAAGTGGGGACACAAGGCTCAGACACTGGGAGAAGGCTGGGTGCCGGGGATAGCATGCAGGCAGAGATGCAGAGTACAATTTGGAGAGTTATTTTGCCATGACTTGAGGAACAAATGATTCGAGAAGCACTATGGTAAAACCAAAGGGGGATTTATTGAACTCAAAGGATATAAACTGAAAATAAACAAGATCATGAAATGTCAAAATGGGAAGATTGGAGAAAGGAAGGGCACAGGCAATGCGAGGGCTCAACATCAATGACAGAACTGAGGGCCAAAGCCTAATTCATACTTTGCGCTTTCTGCTTGCACTTTTGTGTGTTTCCAGGCTGGGGACAGTCATCCGCGTGGCAGCTTGTGTTCATACTGTGGATGCAGATAGTTACGCTTGGTGCATGCATGCCACGATGATATTCCTCCAGACCAGCAGAGGGCAGATGTTATCTTCTTGGTCTGAATGAAGCTTATGCAAAAGCAGGAAGAGATAAGGCTTACAAAAGCAATATTATTGAGAAGGGTCCAGCTGCAGACGCCTCTAGAGTGGAGCTCCACCCGAAATACGTCACCTCCACAGGAAACACGTGATCTCAACTATGTGTTACAGCGAATAAACCCTAACCTTAACCCTAACCCTAACCGGAGCTCCACTTTACGTCCTTAAAGATCACATGTTTCCTGTGGAGGTGACGAATTTCTGGTGGAGCTGCACTCTACAGGTGTCTGCAGCTAGACCCTCATGATATTTTTTGTACGACTACCTAGCAGATGTCGGCTTTGTCTCACAAGCAATATAGACAATGAATATGTTTATTTGCTATTTACCTCTGTCCAATTACATTTCCCACAAACACGTCTCTCACAGAAAGTACTATTTGATTCTTATGATAAAATATGATTTTTAGCCAGAAATAATCTAGACATAGGTGGACTATATCATTAATCTTGAATGAATATAAATGAGACAAGGTTTTCAGAGCTATTGATGTTTATTATTTTGAATTGAGCAAATTGAAAGGACAAAGTTTACATATCTGCCAGCTACTGGGAATGCCTAGTTAATTATCTTGCACACGTGCAGTCGATGTGCACGGTTTCCAATAGACATAAAAATCTAGGCTACATGGACACTGACCGCAGCCAACCCCTGAGGATGAAATTAACGTCACTTCACCCCTTGTGCAACCGAAAGCCGCACAGAAAAGTGAAGTATAAATTAGCCTTAACCAGACAAAGAGGTACCTAAATACAGTATAAGGTCCCCACGAGGTTTACAGAGCTACAGGTGTGACTCATCAGGGCCATGCTAGGTAGGAGACAGGAGGGTCAGGTGTACAGGGCGAGACATATGATCACTTTCATGAGTTACAGGTACATTGTTTACTGGTTGATGTTAATGAAACCATTATTATTCTCAACCAGGGTAAGTCACTCTTATAAACTAGTCACTCTAGTTTATTGCACTATCAATTCATCCATCAATCCATCCATCTTCCAACCATTTGTCATGGTCATGGGATGTCACTCTCTTTCATTTAATATAACTAAAAAGTAAGGTCCTCTGTGTATTTTTTTTTTATTTATGATGTATGTGGATAGCTGATTTGAGAAGACATTGTGAGTCTGCAAAAATATTGTACAATCTGAGAACTGATTCCTTGCGGATAGAGTGAATCTAATGCAGATAAAATTTATCTAGGTGCAATCTCCCAGAAAACACTCTGGGTTTCTGTTTTACATTAGGTTTTCTATTACAGAGTATCAATGATTTCATGCTTTTATGCTGCTCCTTCCTACTTGAGTAAATTCCACAGATATTGCTACCAAAGGTTTCAAAAGTCATATGTCACCCAAGTGTTGTTCGAAGTGTAGTGCTCATGCGTACTGCCGAGTCAGATTCATGCATTTTCATTTAGCTGAAGGCTCTGGTTTCTAATAAGCTACTGCTGGAATAGAACCATTTCCAGTTGAGCTTGCATAGATGGTACTTGTGGAATACTAATTCCTCGATGGGGACTGGGAGTCAAAACGAATGCTTGTTGCACCAGCATGAAGAATAATCCTACCCAGACCTTTACACTCCAATCAGGGACCCTGCTTCATTTCTATATTAATTATTAAGCTATTGACTTAAGAGATTTGACACAACATGGCTGAAGGACTAAGAAAAACAAATTAATCAATATAAATGTAGCAATTTATTATGTACAGTATGTCTTTCATATAACAGATGAAGAAATCAGTCTGTATCTCTAGATACTGTTGAACCTACAGGTGAAACAGTTAACAAACTGGATTGTGTTTTGTGAGTCAGCACATGAGACAGGTCTCTAGTCCACCCCGCCCCGGTCCGGGGGGGGGGGGGGGGGGGGGGGGGG
>JAODJX010000111.1:612433-625227 GCA_026776945.1 Isichthys henryi
TTAAGCACGTCATCAAGGTGAGCCGCTACATGTTAATGAGCCCAGCATTACAGTCCACGTGCAACCGGGGCGTTATTGAGCACGTCATCATGGTGCGCCGCTACATGCTACAGCCCGCCATCGCAGGCAACATGCGGCTCGGGTGTTATTGAGCACATCATCAAGGTGTGCTGCTACAGTACATGCAAATGAGCCCAGCATTACAGCCCGTGTGCAGCTGGGCCGATATTAAACACGTCATCAAGCTGCGCCGCTGCTTGTCAATGAGCCCTGGCTTCATGGGTGAGTTTGCAGAAAACATGGTCCCTACTTCGGAAGACGTCAGACAGGGTTAGCTGCAGGGTCTCAAATGCCGGATCAAATATTTAACTTCCATTAATAGAATATAACAGCTTAACTTGTGTTTTCAGTACACAACAAGGGCAACTGTTTGATTAATGTATGTATGCGAAATCGATACCGGTGTTAAGTGTTTGCTAACTGCCAGTGGTTGGTGTTCCCACACCAGGACCCCAGGAGTTATGAATCTTCTGCCGTGAGACATTGGAATTCCATAGCTTTGACTTTTAAGCATCTTTTCTTCTCTGTAATGTATTTTTAGCACCTCTGTTGAAACTCCTTTACCATTGCTTCATCATAGGTGCTCTTGGTCTTTGTAGTGCATTACAAGAAAGGTGACAACCGGACCTCTCCTCCCCGAATCATTATCGTATTCAGTCAACAGAGTCCAAACATGGCTGCACACAATGTTTATTTAGGTGAGGACTCAAGTGTTTAGCACCCCCCCAACCCCCACCAGGCTGTTATAGGAAAAAAAGTAAGATAGCACAGCAATTACGCTTTGAGACATTCATCATGGACGCACTCATCCTAAGCCGCCCACGTGGCTGGGGGAAGGTGAGTCGTTTTTCATGCGTGTACCACGCCGCCTTGCACTCAGAAACACGGGAATGACCTCTTTATCAAATCCCTGTTTTCTTTCTTCCATTGCTACATGTTCCCTGCTTCCAGTCATATATCATGCTTGTATTTCTTTTATTTTTATCTGGTGTTAACATCTGCTTGATAATTATGTGTGATGTAGGTCATCCATCCATTTTTCCATAGCCACTTATCCATTGGAGGTTTAGGGAGGTAAGTAAGGAGCGTGCTCTGATTGAACTGCGTTGCCGCTGGTTTAGGGAGCCTGGAGTTTATCCCACAGAAATACAGAGTACAAGGTAGGCGACTCCTGGCATGAGCTACTGGTTCATCATACTGTAGGTCATAGACGCAATCTAGAAACAGTAAGATACACACAACCTCATTTTTTTTGGACTGTGGGAGGAAACTATACCTAGAGGAAACCCACAAAGTAAGAGGAGAACATGCACACACACAGGGCTTACAATCTGCAAAACTGTGGTGTGAGTCTGCAGTGCCAACTGCTAAGCCACAATCCAGCCCCTCATATAAAATGTTTCATCAATTTTATTCTTTTTGACCAATCAGAAACGCTAATTCTGTTAGCCATTATGGCAAAAAGACAGGGGATCAATGTGAGCATTTCTTTCTATCATCCGTTGTTTTGTTCCTTCTAACCATGAAATGTGAAATACGTGGGCATCTCTTTTAGCCAAGGATGTTGGGGGTGTAATTACACGGCTGCACATGCCAGGCATAATGAGGACACGTAAACACTGGGGTTGTGTCCCATATGACAAATCGGGGAAGAAAATCAGCAGCTGTCCGCTGAATTTTGATGCTACGCTGCGCAGCTTAATCCCGCTATTGCCATGAATCGCGGTCCGGTTAACGCGATCCGTCGCGCGTCTTCCGCCGCCGCACGGCTTGCGGCTCGTTGCGCTTCCCAGCAGAATGCAGCAACCCGGAGGGAAACCGGTCAGCATTTCCCTTATCGCCCACAACTCTGCGCCTTTTAATATTTACACGTCTGGATATTTTGAGGGAGTCCCCGGGGGGGATGAAGTCGTGCATCCCACAGTCTCCCCCCAGCCGTGCCGCTTGATATGTTACCTGCATCGTTTCGTGCACTATTAGATGTTTTCATCTGTTGCCGTTTTGATGACAGAACTGCGGCTGTCATAACGCCCCAGACAGCCTGTCTATCGCTACTGACACCTACCATGCAGCTCCCCGTTCGGATACTGCCTCATGGCGCTTGCATGAATTTAGATTCAGGAATCTAATCATATTTAAAGGTGTGGCATTTTAAATCACAGCTTATAGGCCCTACCTGCCTGATTAAATTAAATAAGGTGATTTCCAGGAACGCAGCATCACATTCTCCAGTAATGCTTGATTCGTTGGGTGCATGAATGACTGTAATTTAAGTGAAACGTCTCCTTTTTGTACAATAAGATGAGTTAAATGAAATTTCCATTCACCCGGGTTTCTGATGCTGAAATCCCGCTTTAACCTTGACGTTTTTTTATTATTGAACTCAGCTTTCAAGTCAGTCTTTGTTCTCTGTTCAAGCTTGTTAAAGTCCTGTATTTTCCATTTATGTAGTTACAAACTGGAGCATGTCGTTTATTTACTTTAGTTTGCTATTTTTTTAAGTAGCAGCCATGGGCGCGATGCTGCAATATTTCTATTAACAGATAAGAAATATAAATTTTAAACGTCATTAGTTCAGTGACCTGTTGTGATTAAATTTGCCTGCGAGGAGAAGCTTTTGTATCCAATATTCAGCTGAGTGACACTGAAAAATCCCTCGGTACAAAGAACCGAGCCTGGCCGGGGTAATGGTTCCGAAATGGGCCTCTGTTCTGCGCCATCCATTTCTGCAGCCTGCCTCTTAAAGCCACGGAACAGTCACTGACCTTATTTCCATTTAAATATACAGCTTTTCCATTTCCAGTAATCTGAATTTTGATTAAACATCCAACATTTAGGACCGTGTGTGTTCATAATTTTGGCTGATAGGACTTGAGATTGTAACGCTAAGCCAAGTCTTTTGATCAGAGATTTGTCTCGGGATAAATTGTGGATGAAAGTGTCTATTAACGAGTGAGGTAATAAGCAGGCTTCCTCATCGTCATGAAACCTAATTAAAAACCCTAAAGGCATGAAATTATCTTTAATTACAATGTAAAGGGAAACAATAGAAAACAGAATGGTGTGGCTTTACGTGTAAATTTCATCCTGCAACAGGGCTGTCAACTTTGTTCAGATGCCTGGCGTGAGATCTTCATTGCGAGACAAATCTGCACACACATTTACATGTATGTAACATTTTATTACCCTGTAAATAGTCTGTAAGGTTTTCAAACTGCCCAAGAGCTTCTGATGTCGCTAATTTTAGATGTATAGTAGAATAATATCGATTTGTCGTAAGTTTAAAGCCAGATGCGTGAGAATTAGCAACCCTCCTATAATGAACCTATTATCTTGTCCAGGTGGTTCAGAATCGCTTAACATTCGCCTTGTTACATGGAGTCGATCTTGTGCGATGCATGTTTCGAATACGAAAGTCATTTAAATCCCACAACATGAAGTCTTCCATGAGAAATAAATTACTCAGATCTCGAATGAAAAACGCGCCGTCTCATGAATTTTAGTTCCGTGCAGTCGCCACGATTTAAAGCTGTAATCACTGAACGTGTTTTATTTTTAATCTCATTTTCCACTTGTTGCGCTTCACCCTTTGCATCCCGGAGCAAATTGCGAAAACGGGCGGCTGGAGTCGTCTTCAGGTCTAGGATGGTGATCAGTTTCCTCACGTGCCAAGTTTCCTACGGTGTTGCACCTCTAGGCCTTCATCTGTTTTCTGTTTTCTTGAACCCTTGCAGTGAGTTCTTTTTCGTTTTTATCCATCGTTTTAGCTCTATTTTTGCTATCCATTCTTGATCCCACTGGCCCTGAACTGGGCCCTAATCTTTAAGCCACTACATCAAGAACCAGAGTCTCATGCAGAATTTATGTAGAAATTGCCTCTGCGTAATACCAGCAAAAGGGCGTAGACTTTTGACTACATAAATATCCGCCTGACTCACTGATTTTTATGTTTGAAGTGCACTGAATTAAGAACACTTACATAAGGATGCGCCAAAAATGCGAACATCAAGATGCAGTTTTGGTGATGCGATGGCTCATGACCGCGAGTTGCTGTCATTTTTGGATATTCAGCCCACGTCACTTTACTTGCATACCTGGCAAAATAACTGTGAAAAAGTCTGCTTTCTTACATTATTTTTGATATAACCGCATGTGGAATTTATCGTCCGGAAGCTATGAAGATAAATCATCGGCGTGTCCTCGCTGCTGTGGTGGGCCGTTTGAAGAGGCCTGCGCTACATTACAGTGGAAGCTTAAAATGCTGATTGGCAGTCAACAGCAGATCCTGCAGCACACCCCAAAAAAAATCAGGAAGAAAACCGCAGGATGCTGCTTGTGCCAGTTCACCGTAAAATCCCCTAAAGTGGATCTGTGAATATGAGGAGCTCTAAATAAAGAAATCATTTTTGCTACGAGCACTGATTTAAACATACAGCCTGTGCTATACCAGTAAGACATCTCGCTCTGTAAACCGCCGAGAAGCTGGCTCTTCGTCCGACACACGGAAATCTCTGTGCGGTTGTAACATTCGGCTGTTCTCTTTGCTTTGGCTTACAGCCATAGCAACCAATTGAGATTTTGGTAACACTTTATTTAAAGCTCTCATCTATCATGCACTATAAATACATTCATAATGAATTATAATGGCTGGTATAAGAATCAATAAAGCATTACAACATCTCATGTTGTCTATCATTAGGCATTATAATGTTAATCATAATACTTCTTAAGCTCCAATGAAGTTCTCATGTACAATGCATTATAATGGTTGGTATAATAGTTACAGATGCTTTGAACTGCATTATAAAGGTATCTATAGTGCATTATAAATTAGAGCTTCATAAAGTATTCATAAAGCATGATAAACTATAATGTGTTATAGCTGTGTTTATATTTGATTATGAATGCATAATAATGTTTTACAAATGTGTTCCTGAAGTGGTTTAGAATGAAGATGTGGATTGCAGGTCCCTTTCAGGCACTTTTGATCATCTACTTTCGATCACATGTTCCTTGGCCAGTAAGACTACTGTATCCATCACACCAGTTAAATGCAGATAACCCAGAAGGAATTATCTTAGACATCTCAGAGACATCAGTCTCTCCTCTACCCATGTCGAGGATTTTACATGTGTACTTCAAAGGCAGTGGATTTGAAACATCTCGTTGAATGATTAATTATGAAATGATATGGAAAATGCATCGTATCTCAGTAATCATCTTACGAACCTGCATTAAAGACTGAACAGAGTATTATGCAATTTCTCCCCCTTTCAGCGCTGCACGGGCTCAGAGATTTTGAGTGTTGATTAAATTATTACCCATAAGTCTGAGCTGTATCTAAATTTTGATTAATTTGTTAGAATCTCGAGCTTAAATGTAATTAGGGATATATGCTAGTAGATTGCAGTTATTTTATGAGGTATCCACCAGGTGTTTCTTGTGGGCCTTGTTGTGTGGTTTACAGATGTTACTAGCTGTGCTTGTTACCCATGACTCCTGGTGAGATACTGAGGGAGGTGAGGAATCAGAGACTGAGACAGAAATGTGTGTCATCCTTGAAGACTTGACATGTCTTTTCTCAAGTACTCATTTCTCTGACCAATCACTGGGGCAGTCATATGTGCTGTGTCAAACCTTTCATATCTAGAAGTCTCTTACCTTTCTCTACATAAGGGACAGGTGCTTTCTTCTTGATTGAACATTTCTTTCTTGTACTTTGTACCTAAGATGTTACATAGTCTTTTGTCAACAATGTGTTGCTTTCATCAGTGTTCCTCATGTCAGTACTGGCTTGCATTGGCTTGGCTTAGTTAAGTGTCGACCTCACGAAGTTGTCTCTAACTGCACATGCAGAATTTCTGTGAAATACCAGCAAATGGGTGTAGATTTGTGACTACATAAATGCCAGCCTGGCTCACCGGTTTTTATGTTTGAAGTGCACTGAATTAAAAACACTTGGATCAGGTCAGGTCAGGTCAGGATGGGGAGCATGCAGTGATGCAAACTGGCATAAGGGTGCACCATATACAGTATGCAGACATCAAGATGCAGTTTTGACAATGCAGTGGCCCATGACCTTGAGTTACTGTCATGTTGGATAATCAACCCACGTCACCTTACGTGCATACATCACAGTTAAATTAATCCTACGACTGGTCACATTGGTTTCCAGGAAGGTCGCATTGATCCTGTCAAACTGTTTTCTTACAGTGCTTCCCTTCCAAAGCTGCAGACTTGTTTTCGGACCAAGGACGAAATCACTTGGAACCATTAAGGAATTTCAGTTATGAATGATAGCATTAATAGTTGTCTCTTGTTTTATCAATGCCTTTGAGTCAGACAGTGAAATGAAAAGTCAGTTTTTATTTTAGGTCTCGTTTGGCCACATATACTTTCATTATTTTCTATTAGTGGCTATGTAACATTAGGCAGTATATATATATATATATATATATATATATATATATATATTCTTACCTAATTTTGTGTAATATCCAGTTTAGGCAGTTGCCATTGTTATTGATACAATAGCCAGTTCAACATGGAAAATCGGACACAGTTTTCACTTTATTTAAATTACTGCATATCTGCGGTACGTTGTTCATTCTTTCAGATCTGGTAGTTTGTATTCCATTGTGGGTTTCTTGGTTTATTTTATACCTCAAAGAACATCCATACCTCCACTTTCTATACCAGATTGTCCTACTCAGGGTCGCAGGGGTGCGGAGCCTATTCCGGAAACTCCGGACACAAGGCAGGGAATCATCCAGGATGGGGCAGCAACCTTGAAAGAACATGAGTTTTCATTATTTTCTGAAGTGGTTTCAAGAAAGAAGTTTATTTTCGGTTTTATTCCAAGTGCTTTTCCAGAAGGACGCATGCGTCTGTTTTGCTGTTGGAGCCTTATTCATCCGTTTGATTTCCATTCCATCTATGTGGCAGTAGGAATGATGAAATCATTCAGCTTGTTTATGCTTGTTTATAATTTTTTTTAAACAGTCAAGAAAACTTATTTTAGGTCCCCGTTTTAATATTTTTTCAAAGTTCATGCTTTGTTTGAACTGTGTATATTGTTCTTGTGGTTTTGGTGATATGGAGAGATCTTCCTCTACCAGGCTTAAAGTAGCTGTCAGATTTTGGGTCATGAAGCTGTTGAGTCTTTGGGGATTTTTACGCAAGTACCTAAACAGTTAAATTACTATTTTGAGAAGAATTTTGAAAAACATTTACATATTTAGACAGGTAGACTGACTAGCTCTGCATGTTTTGTAATGTTTTTAAATAAGATGATGGAAAAAAGATTTTCCCCTGAAGCGGTTTTCACATCCTGAAAATTAGACATATTTAACTTGCTACTTGAGAATCCATCCATTTAAATTGAGTTCTGAGTCATTATTCATCAGAAATGTATTCATTTTGCCCTCGTGTCACTATAGTTTATGGGAGCTACAGGGGTGTAATAAAGGTACCTCAGCCATCAGGAATATATCCTCATTGTAAATCAGTTTGTTCAACAGAAATCAACTGGTCGCTGTTAATGTTAAGCAACAGACACAGCGCTAAGTGCCAGTCCAACAGGTAGCAAAGGCAACTGCAACCTTGCAGAAATCTAGCCTCTGAAATTACTTGCTTCCCTGCATGTGTCCTAGAAATCTGAAATCTATGCGAAATTATATTGCATTTCGGTTGCAGTCGACTGATGAATCTGTGAAGAAGATTTTTTTGTTTACTGACTGAGAAGTAAAGACCATTAGCAGAAGAACTTCATAGAGATGGAAAATCAATTTTTATTGAAAATATACCAGGCATTCCTCTATGCTAAAGTCATTCTTTCTATCCTTCTGTTAGAAGCTGTCTCTGACTGTATATGCAGAATTTTTACAGATAAATCGCATGCTTAAACAAATGCATAAATAAGTTAGCCTTACCTAAAATAGATTAAGCGCCTTGAAGTGTTTTTCTCATTCAGTTTTGCTGCAGAGTTTGATGCTTTAGATTAATTAAGACTTTTGATGAGTCGAGTAATTTGTTTGCTAATTTGTGCGGGTTTACCATACAAATGACTCACCCGGATAAAAACGCTCACAGGACTAGAACATTGTTCTCTCAAAGCACGAAGCACAGTGGAATTTGCCTCCTTATAATGAAGGAAATTATTGCGTTATTAGCAGGAAAAGACATTGCTAAGGTCCACCTGCTATATATTGGCACGTCACAATGACATGTTGTTTCACACATACTTTCTTGCCACATATATTAACACAGATGGTCTGTATGCGTGTGATTGTGTTTTTTTTTTTTAGTATTTCAGGAATTGTCAGTTTGCACAGGGTGGAAAAACTGATAACTCAGCATGACTAATTCAGATCAAACAGAGGCAGCCAGGTACGGAGTTTGCAGGCTATTCATAACCCAAGGATCACAGATCAGATTGAAGTAAAATGGCCTGAAACAATCCAGGAGAAATCATGTACCAGACACAAATTGCAATCCAGAATGGCTGAGAGTCTCTAAACCAGCTTTTCTACTGGTTTCACTTCAGAGAGGTCCTTAAATTAGTTGTGTAGTGTCATGTGACAGGTGCTTCTGGACTTCACCTGAGGGGGGCGTGGTCAGGCTGGGCATGCTGGCAAGGAGTGTCGAATGGAGGCCGGCATTCACCTGTGTGTTACGTTTAGTGAAGCAACCATTTGAAACAATGACATCCAAATAGGTGATGAATGCGGGGAATGAACGGAGGTCCAATTTTCCACTGTCTGCATTTTGCTCATCCAGTTAATTTGCCCTCGGATGGGAACGTCGCCCAGCACAGAGAATAAACGGAACTGTTATTCTTTAGCAATTAATAACCTGAACCGTACTGTTCTTTAGCGCACAGAAAGTGATTCATCTTGAAGGTTTTGTACAGAATGTGTACAGCCGTACCCTTCTCAACTCACGGTGGAATGACTGTTCCTTGAGGCTCACTCACACAGCTCGTACCCATAACCAGTTTTACTGATGCCCCTCCCCCCATTCCAGTACTTGTATTTGTAACTCAGAGGCTTGACGGCAAGCTGAAAGGCTACAGGGCCCATGGGATTTGGGGTAGCTTCATATGAGCTCCATCGAAGACACTCCTATACATCTACAGGTGAGCTGTGCTGTTTGACCAGACCCCAAAAAGAAAACATCGACTTCCAGAGCATGACCTAATAAAGATTTTATATTACAGGGGTTTATCATTCATCTAGCTCAACAGCGCTCTGGAGAAATGAGTTAAAAAAAAAAAAAGTGAATTGTTAGTGAGAAAGTGAAAGGCGAGGTGAGGAGGGGTCATTGTTGCATCTGGCTTAGAGTTGGTAAGAAACCAAGAAAAATAATGATGTCACGGAGGAGACGGACAGTTCCTCTTTTCTTACTTTTGTAGTTTATTCATCACTGATGCCATCGTGGCCCCCTTTTCCCCCAGAATACCAAGGGACTCAAGATCTGTATCAGCCTGTTAAGGGAGAAAGTGGAGATAAATATGAATGTGTTGCTGGGTTTGAGAGAAAGGGATTCATTTCGGATAGCAACAAAACCTCAATAATCCATGGCAAACTAGTCAATAGAAAGGGCACATGGAGAGCAGTTCACACAAAGATGAAAGGAACATTCTGGAAGCATACATACAGCTGCAGATTCTGTGGTGCTTTCAGTCATTAACCAGTTTTTGGAACCACATCTCAGGGATTCCTCTGTTGAGTTCATCTAAGTTGTATCACTCCAGGGCCCTTGAGCACGGCCCTTAGTCGTGAAAAATTCTCCCAGGATGCCAGATAAAGCTATGAGCTATGACCCCAAGCTTTGTACATCCCTGTATATATCTACAGTAGCGCAAGAAGGGATATGCGAAAAATCCTTATGTGATTTATGTCAAACATACAGCAGTTTTCCAATCCCATGTTAGGGCTGTTATTGTCATTGAGCGTTCTGGCAAATTCTATCCCTTCTGTATAATGAAAACAAGTTCCATGCTTGTGATCTGCGTCACAGGTCACTTCATTTACTCACTGAGTACCAAATTTGTCTTCTGTTCAGTAAGATAATCAAATAATTGTCATCATTCCATTTATTCTCCTACAGGGGACCCTGCAAAGGTTACATTTAATTGTGAAGCATCTAGTCTCTCTGTTCCTTTCTCCATCACTTATCACCCACGGAACTGTGTCATTTCCAAAGCAGAGGCTCGCAAACATGATGGGCACAAATCCTTGTAAATCACAGCAATATCGCAGGATATTATACGTGTCCTTCAGTAAATGTTACCTGCTTTTCTCAGATGCAATTAACCTCAGCCAGGGACGTGAGTAAAGATTAAATATGTACAACTTAAATATACCATATGTATGAGTGATTCAATCAATTGCACATCTGAAGCTACAGTAGCTTACTCAGTTTTGCATTCTCCCCCTAAGGGCACCCGTGTGTCTCTGAATGCATAATAGTGGATGCACCTTGCGGTCATTTTTTGACAGGCCCAAAAGTGGCGATGCACGTCTAGGTCTGCATGCAGGAATTGTGGGACAGGGGCTTTGTGAAGATGACAGCATGGACCTCACGGCAAATTGGAAGCCTTTTTCTTTCTGTGTATTTATTTACTGCTTTCAGTTCGTGAACTGAAGCTGACGGTACTCGTAAATATTGAGAAAACCAAACAGTATTTAAACCAAATAATTTCGATAGAACCTGGGCAGAGCTTCTCTTCTGTGCTGGTGCAGAATAATGAACATGGATTAAAAAATGTGCCAACTTTCTTAAGGAACATTTATTTGGCCTTGGCTGACAGCTTATGGCTACAGGAGGCTACCAGGTGGACACGCTACTACGGACGATCCGTGGACATCGGCACATTTAATGGAAACAGGGAAGAGAAGCTTCTGATCATTCATAAACTTGGAGAGACTGAACCACGATTCAGGAAAGTTGTTAATCAAAGCTGTCAGCTTTTTTATAAGTGATATCAGTGTCACATTTGGTGACATTTGTGTTTTATGCAAATGTTACCCTTTCCTGTATAAAAATTGATCTGCATTGTTAACTATAGGTCAGTGTGTCGCATCAAACAGCCCCCTCCCCCCACCTAATATTTTCATACCCTACTGAGAAGAACAAATGGTTGCATTAGTCATTCAGTTAATGGATGGAGGGTAACTCAAGCCTTGTATCCATAGCAAATGCAGCATATTGTGGGCTTGGCTGTTCTGTATCTCCAAATAAGATGGTCACGCATCCAGAATTATACTTCATCCATCCCGCATCCCCTCACAAAGTTTTTGTCAGTTTGACTTGCGGCCCCCGGTGGAATCAATCCTAACCCCATCAGGCTGGCAGTGATTCTCTACCAACCCTCCAGTCCTTGACAGGCATCAGTAGGGACTTCCTATAAAGATGAATGTTAGTCGTAGGCATCGTCAAACAAGTGGCCAATCAGTTTACTGTTCTGGGGCATCACAACATCACAAAGACAAAATCATACATTAGCGCAGCTGTAGCGGTGATCAAGGCCTTATTACTGCAGCATTTCGCTACGTGTGTATTTATTCCGGAGGTGTCGACCTAATAGCATTTCAAGCAGATTCATTATTTTCATTAAGTTTGGAAAATGCGCCGCTACATTAAATGAGGTCCCATCCATTCACGCTTCTGCTCTGATCAACCTGCTCGTTTCTTTAATTTCCGCCGTGACCCAAACAAGCAGCTGCCACGCCTTACCCTGCCTCCATGTGTCAGCCCTAAACACCTTATGCGCTTTAATGGTCTCCTGTTGTTCACGTCGCGCTTAAAATTAAGAGGAGATAAAGGCAGGAATAGCGAAGCGTGTTTAACTGTGAAATGTTAAACATTGCTTTTAAATGATATCTGGTTTCCCTCATAACTCAGTTCTCCAGTCGCATGGTAATTACTCTGAAATACAATTATCTCCAATTCATATTGACCTCCACTTCCCTATTGCTCTTGCTGTAGTGGGAAATGAGTGGCAAGCGTGATTAACTCCTTTAACCATATGTGTTTATTTGCGAAACCTTCCCCTTGTTTTGGAAGGAGATTGCAAAGTAGGTCGGGTTCGACTCATGTGTAGTAAGAGCCTGGCCAGGGTTACGGGCGGCTGGCTTCTTTTCTTTTTCCACAGTGGAATCTGTTTAGTGACTCACATCCGTTGACAGTGTTTCTACCATTGCTGTACTATCACTGCTCAGTCAGTGTATCACTCTCAGAATGCAATGGGTGCTGCGCAGTCCGTCTTACCACATATCGCAATTGGAATGCAATACAGAACATCCTTAATTTTTAAACTGACCATTATAATGCCTTATGAAAGTATTCATAGTGCATTATAGATGAGAGCTTCATAGAGTATTCATAACGCATAATAAATGCAGCTATGTGTTATGCCTTTTTATAAACAGTTATAGCCATGTTTATAATACTTTCCGAATGCATTATAATGCATTATAGAGGTATTTATAAAGCATTATGATGATTACATAAATCTTTTAGTGCTACATGACCAAGGCTAGTGGAAATTTTTCCTGGCACAATTCGCTACTGTTGGAGACACCATGACACAATAGATAATTAACAATTAGGGCACAACAGGGACAGAACAAATACAGGACACAAGATACACAACAAGGGGCGGCATGGTGGTGCAGTGGTTAGCACTGTCGCCTCACACCTCTGGGACCCGGGTTCGAATCCCTGCCTGG
>JAODJX010000111.1:633031-646588 GCA_026776945.1 Isichthys henryi
ACTATCATTTTTTTTTTTTTCTTGCTTTTAAATTTTACAAAAAAAAACCCCCCCCCCCCCCCCCCCCCCAATTGATATCACTTACATTTTGTCTGTGGGCTACCAGTAGCCAGCAGGGATCCAATGAGTATTAGAAAACAGATGTTGTTTTTTATTTTATTATTATTATTATTCCTCACAGAAACATTTGAAAGCAATAGACTTTTTTCTGGGAATAATTGTAAATAAGGTTGAAGATCCCAGTCTTACATGCAAACTACACAGACAGAAAATTTGAAGGATTCAAAACACCTAATGACAGAGGCATGAGATAACATTTCTACCCACTAATCTGCCATGCTGCCCATAACCTATTTCACTAGGCTTTGAATATTTACCTTGGCTGACTTCACGCACATCTAAGCCACACACATCTGCTGTATTTTTAGACAGTCACACTTTTCATCCCAATCAGGCGTTTTCACTCCTTGACCAGAAAAGGGGATGAAGGGATTTGGCTGCGGCAGAAACACAGGCTTGCAGTGTTGACAAGGGCTGCTGTCGACAGCGTGTAGGACTTGTGAGCCTCCTGTAATGAACACTGCTACAGCAGGCACCATCACCCTCGACTCATTGCCGCTTTAGCGGGAAGCTGCCCCGTTAATTCCCCAGTCACCTCTGCCAGGCCTCTTTCTGAACGCCACAAACCCATCCCATCTGCATTTGCCATATATGAGTAGATCCTTTTATCTGACACGGTAACAACCGTACAGACCTCATGCGGACTCTTAAGCGTCCATTAGCAATAAATAGCAGCTTCAACTGTCCCCTTGGATCCTGAACACTCTGAGTCCTGGGTCCTAAGTGCTGGATGATTTGTCATGATTCTCACTGAAGAATGTTGAGGGACAGCACCTGGGAGCTGGGCTGGGTGTTCATAGGTGTCCATTCTGTTCCCCACGGATTTTAACTGCAAGGAAGTGACTCTATGTTCTCAGCGACAGAAGCAAACTGTGCAGTTTCCCAATGTCCCTTATCTTTTCGCTGTGCGGGCAGTGGCATCTTTTGGATTTTTTGTGTAGCTATTTAATGCTTTCCTGCCTGTTTTCATTGCAACACGTGTTTAGGCCTCTTTGTGTGAGATTTCACTGGCCCACACCAGTAGTTCAAAATCGTTAGAGAATTCCCACAATGATAAAAATTAATGAGGCAGGCAGCTGTTCGATAAGCCTGTGCCCGCAAGGTGTGAGGCGGCCAGGTAACACTGGCGTTCTGTGAAGAGTATGTGCATGTGAGAGAATGGTACTTTTTGCTGGACTCCTTCTGTGTATATCTGTTGTCGTGAAACCTAAATTGAAGCTGTATCATATTTTACTTTATGATGCTAAAATATTAAAGATGCTGACTCACCAGAAGGCTCATTTGTAAATATATAACCTGAGGTCTTATTCGCGATTTGAGATCTATAATGAGGTGAAATTTGCATGGCCTTATTACTCTGCTAAATTTGAATATTTTTTTTCAGTAAAGCATATGATTCACATTCTTTCTCCTGTCACAGCTGTCACATATCATCACCCTTGCATGGTGATGCTAGAGGGGTCTCTGGGAGAGGGGGACACAGTTCCCTGGGTTAGGGCACATTTACAGCACTTACATAGGCACTAATTCCCATACTTTAAACTAGTTTTTTTTTTAGTGTAACTTCTTTGCTGTGTAATGCACTCATGCAGAATCTAGCATTTAATGGCCGCCACGCAGCACTACGATTCAAAGCTCTTTCGCTCTGCTGAAATCTGAATTCATGCTTCATTCTCCATATGCAGTCAAATCAAATGGACACCAATTCAAGGCCAAACAGAACAGCTAAAATAGAAATTCTTAACTAACCAGGTAACCCACACTCTTAGTATTAATTATGAAACTATCAAGTGGACTTATGGGCTGAGCCTCTGTGCCTGTGATCAGAAGGTTGCCAGGTCGAGTCTAATCTCTGCACATCTGCAGGTCCTTGAGCAAGGCCCATAATCCCTGGCTTCTTGGGCACTGCTATAGCCGACTGCCCTTTTGCGGCCAGCTTGCTCTCACCTACAGAGCAAGTTGGGGGAGGTGTAAAGACAATTTCCTGATGTGGATCAATGAAATATCTATTATTAATTAGATTTGGGATAATTTTTAAGATACAGTTGCAATCAGAAATATTCAATCCCTTCACCTCAAAAGACATGATAGTAATGTAAATGAAATAATGACAATAAAAAACACATTAAACAAAAAACATTTATTGATACATATCTGAGTTAATCTGACAAACAGAATTTGACTTAATTTTGAAGATCAAATGAAAAATGTAACACTTTTCACACACGTGCATGTGCAGTATTATTCAACCCCCAGCTTCAGTACTCTGGAGCATCTTTTAGCTTTTATAACTTCTCACAAACGTTTTCGGTAAGTGCTGACAAGCTTCTTACACCTCTGAATCAGAATCTTTGCCCATTCTTCACGTGCAAAAGCCTCTAGCTCAGTGCTGTTTGATGGCCTCCGTGCTGCAACTGCCTTCTTTAAATCCCACCAAAGATTTTCAATCTGATTTAAATCTGGTGACTGAGAAAGTCACTCCAGGACATACCACTGGTCCATATGTCCAAACAGTTCCAGTTTGGTTTCATCAGTCCATAGAACTGTCCCTCAAAACTCTGGAGTTTTATCCAAATTCCTCATAGCATATTCAAGTCGACTTCTGACATTCCTTGAGGTCAAGAGTGGAGTGCGTCTTAGAGTCCAGCCATGAAGTCTTTGTTTATTCAGTGCACGTCATATAGTTGCCACTGAAGCACTTGTACCAGCCTTTCTTCCACGGCCAGGCAGATTTGCAGCTGTTTTAAACGTCCTTATAATGCTCCCAATGGTATCTCTTGGAATGTTAAATGTTTTGGAAATCTTCTTATATCTAAAGCCCTTCAGGTGTGATGAAATAATCACCTCTCTCAGCTTTTGTGGAAGCTCCATTGTCTTTCCCATGATTGCAACTCACCTTGAATACCTTCATAGGTGGGGATTATACATGCATGACGGCTGAAGCAAATGAAGGATCATTATAGAATTCCCAAAGGCTTAATTATGTTTCAACTGCACTTAGAGACAGAAAAACCTGCAGAAAGCTTTAATAAACACCAATATAGTATGGGGTTGAATAATCGTGACATGGCTATCTTAACAAAATAAACTTACACACAAATACTACGTCATTCATTTTCATTGTTGATTTTACGTTTCACTCAACCCATAAAGATGTCATCCAAAGCAGAATATTGCATTTTGACACTACTTTAATTGATAAATCCTTAACATTTTAGGGGGGTTGCATATTTCTGATTGCAACTCTAAGTGTTTCAACCAGAACTTGTACCCTGTCCGGCTCACTATGTTCAATAAGCAAACAGCACCTGTTGATTCCTTCAGCATGTGGAACAAAGTCTTGTACTAAATGTTTTACATGCGTGGTTCCTCAATGGCGAAACAAAATACCCAACTAGCTACTTAAAACTCACCTCTTCTAGGAAAACCTTAACATTTATCCCCTGAACTAATTTCATCCCCTACCACAGACCCTTACTTCTCACTGTCTTACTAGGCTCATGGGAGATATTTGTGTTGGTTGTTTGTTGCATCTGAGTCTACATTTTGGATGAAAGGTTTTAAGCAGAGTTTGTATCGCTCTTTTCCCCACAACTTTTTGGCACTTGTTACTAGATGGCTCCTTGACAATTGTATCCTTGTAATGTATTCGCTTCTCTGGTAAACCACTTTGGACAAACACATCTGTGAAATAAGTGTAAATGTAAATGCATATACTCTGGATAAGCAATGGGTGAATACTTAGGAGGTATTCTTTGTCACGGTGCACGCAGGCACAGAGCGGCGAAGCAGGCACGGGAGTCGAGTGAACACAGGATCTATTAGGGGAGACCACATTCAGGAAAACGGAACGAAGTCAATGAGCGCACTAGGGAAACAGATTCCGTAACGTACTTGAAACAGCTGGGAACACGGGGATCCTACGCGAGGTAGAGAGGGGGACGTGGCACACGGGAGGGTCGGCACGATCGGGGCATGACATCTCTATAGTTTTAGAACAAGAAGTTTCAAAACCATGTCTTCAGTTGACTTTCCTTGAAGTTCTTCGTACATTGTACAGCTGTACAAAGATATGACAGCTTCACATGCAGCAGTATAAGATACTAGCTAAAAAACGAAAAAGAAAGGAAAATCCTGTTAGTTAATTATACAGCATGCAGAAAACACTCGCCCTCGGTGCAAGTCGGCTATGCTCTCCAGGTGTTTGCACAGAGAGTCGCGAGCTTGCACGTCAGCGCCTCTGAGGCTGCGTGGTGCTCGCGAGCCTCCCATTTCCCGTCAGCTCCCGGGCGCCTAATTACAGGTCTGAGGAGAGATGTGCGCATGCCGGGCAGGTTATGAGTATAAAGTTTTCTCTGATTCAACAGTCGGAAATTACAACGACATTACGAGGCACTTAGACGCGGGCTTATTATCCAGCTCGGAACGCAGAAGTTTTCTGCTTCATTTTCAGCGTTTATAAACTGTAATGAATTTTAGCTGAAAGTTCAACGCCTAGTCACCGAGCCTTAAAAATGCTCATATCCTTGGAAATAAAACAGCACTGTAGTCTTAATTAAATATCACGGTATTGTAATTGCTTTTATCTTTATTTTAACTGCCATTTTAGTGCTGTTTATATTTCTTATATTACATCTCGCTTCGTTGACCCATCGTCGTTTCTTGTCTATGAAAGGGGGAAAATGCGATTTCAGTCGCGGCCCATAAATGGTTTTGGCATTTGTTAACGTTTATTCTACTACAATACTCACCTCGAAACACCTGTTTAAGCTGGGAAATATGCAGGATATGTCATTTGCAAATAAAGCAAGTAGATAACAGCAATGGCAAGTAGATAACGGCAGTGACAAGTTGTTCCTAAATTACACCATTAATTTCTTTGTTTTCTCACTCATTTGTGACTGAACATAAAAGGAGCTTGGGTGTTTGAACTGAAAGGAGGTATAACGACAGGACAAGGACAGCAAAGAAAACGGTGTTTTGTGGTTTCCGGCCTATATCACAGGCTGCCAGAGCCCCCAATCACTGTCCACCACGAAGAGGACCGCAGGTGACACTAGCAGTCAGGGGTTTTCTTAAGGTTTAGCACGCCATGAGTGTATCGGAAGCATCATTCCAGGAAGGGACTGTTTCCAGGGAAGTGTACGTTGCCTTACAGGGAAGTATTCTTTTGCAAAACTCCATAAATCAGTGCCTATAGAACAGAATTCCAGATTTTTCTTCTAATCACTTTTAATGTAGATCATAAACTTGGTTTAGCGTTCCCATTTATGAAATGCACTCTTTCTTAATCCATAAATTTACCCTTTCAAGTTTTCAAATTAGTTTGACTTGTCATCTTTGCATTGAAATGGAGGGATTCGATTCGGCTAACCTGGCCTTGTGTAGCTATTTTATAAGCCCGGGAATTATTTTTCTTTTGTTTCTGTTTGATGAACTTATTGTAGAGTAGTAAATTGCTTTGAGATGAACTGATCGTAGTTGCCCATAGATTTCTATTTCTTTTTAGTGTACTATGTAACCTCACAATGACTGGAGTTATATATCCAGACCTCATCTGTTCCTTTATGACTCCTCTAACACAGTGGCATGATGGAATCATGGAAGTGGCTGTATAAATGTTTGATCTTTCTGGAAAAATGGTTGCTGCTATCTCTGAGTCCCCCATATACAGCATGACTGTCGATATATATTTCTACTTTTCAAATGGATCACTTAGCATTTATTCTTGGTGAGCTATGTCTACCATCTACCAGCTCATCCCTCATTCCTGTCCAATGCCTTTTCACAGCTCTATAGCTGCACACAGGCTGCTCCATAACCGAATTTTATGTCATCTGCATGTTGACTCATGTCAAAGATGTCCAGATCCATAACACTCGTATATTTTCCATGTAATAGCGCCAAAATGGATCCCTCTAGTACTGGACTGATTACCCCAACACAAGTAGAGGCTCTTGAAATGACTTCCTACCTGACTGCATGCAAGTAAACTGCCTTATATTTAGTACCTGTCTTTTGTGTAGAACTGTATCAAATGCCCTTTGGGCATGTAAATATATCACAGAGTAATTGATATTGATATCATAAAGTGGCATTTGGTGGCTAAAAGTGGAGGCAATCAAACTTAATGTTCTAACAAAGAATATGTTGCTTGTTTTCCTTTGTAATATAATTTTTTTGAATCAGATTTTTTTTGTCAGAACATTGTGAGTTAATGGAATGATGGAATCCTCGCTGGAGCATTGATTTAATTAGAGTAAGATCGATGGAAGTTTCTCAGCAACTTGCCTTCCCGTCATTAAGGCTGCTTTACGATTGCTGTTTATTCGTTACGTTTTGACCGAGTGCTGCCAGAGCGGGTGATTCTATGCGGATGCTGTCCTGGAGCAGCAAGGCACGTCTTAATTATTTATCTACTGAGACTATAAACCTTTTTCTATGTCCCCTGGTCTCCCCTGTCAGGATAAAAAAGAGGGTTCAGCAAGTTATATGGCTTTCTAAATGCTGTTTTTTTGCCTGATTCCCAGAGGCGTGTGCTTTTATTTTTTCTTTTAGCTTGTGAGATAATCAGCTGTTTCTTGATGCAGTCCCCTCACAAATTTGTACCTGAGGCAAACAGAACATGTCACTGTGTGTTTCTTGATTTCTGATGTCACATTGACTTTTTCTCATCTTTTCTCATGAGAAATGCCCAGTGACATGCATTTTAAAATGCAGCTTGAGACTGATCTCAGTTGTAATTTAACCTGATCCCCAACAGCCAGCTTTAGGCTGCTGGAACGGTAGACCCATAACAACCTTGGATGACGTCCTACATAGATTGTCGTTTTCTACCCTGAGTGCGATTACAGCTGTTTTTCCCAAAGCCGTTACTAAAGCCCTTTCTCATGTAATGCTCCTCTCTGGTCCTGAATGTGTTCTACCTTTCCTGAAATCCCTGTCATGCTCCTTGCACTGTAGCCTGAAAAAGGCACCAGGAGCAATTTGGGTTAACCACCCTGCTTGAGGGTACAACAGCTGAACCTCTCTGATGAATTGAACCCAAGTTAGAGGTGCGCAACCTTAACTGACTTACATTAGTTGGGGAGTGTGTGTTAAAAAGAACGATGGGCAGGCTGGTTAGAATCTGATACTGTTGCAGGAGTGTGTATTATTCAGACTATAGGAATAAGGAGTAAATTATCCTCAGGTGTGTACGAATAGCTATGACGGTTAAGGGGGTTGGGGGAACACGGAAGGGTCTTATCTGCATCGCAGCGCTGTCAATATGTCAGCCATCACACAGCCGGTTTGTTCAAATTAATTAAAGACAAATACGTAACATGAGAATCCAGGCAGTGGGTCAGTCACACATTACTATTCACAGCAAACAATCGTGTAAGCAGAAATGAATGTGATGAATTTTACTATGGGAAAAGCCTAACAGCTTCACAGACAAGACGGCAAACCAGCCTGCTCACGATGTTTATGTGGCATCCATTTAGGATCACATTAACAGCTTATTTTGGGTGATGGCGAATTAAACCTCAAAAAATATTACAATGTTATTTACGTTTTAATATCAGGATATTTCATATCATGATTTTAATACATTTATGATGATGGCATCTAAATTATCAAAAATTTAATTGAGTTATGTTACTTAGTAACTTTTTCATTCTTTGATGGCTGATTGACCTTGGCAGGGGTCTATTTTTAACAGCATAACTTATTAATAATTAACATTTTGATGAGCAATCCAGAACATAGTGGAATGAGCCATATGGGCTCCAGTTGGTAGACTCGTCTCATTTGTGTTTCAGACGGATCTTAGTGTTGGTAAGGGAATAGCCTTAGTGTTTTTTTTCTCCAAGCTTTGATTCCGCCATACTGCCTGCAGGCATTTGAGATCCAGGCCTTCAAAATCACGGCAGGCCTCGTGAAAGATAAAACAGTCCCTGATATTGTTATTATGGACAGGCAGCCTTCAGTTCTTCATGTAATCCTCATTTAGCTGAATCTCTCCCTTTCTGTTTCATTCTCTATAGGTATGTCAGGTGTAACCATGTGATGAATTAGTTTCTCTTTATACCACATGCATAAGACTCATGGGTGCTATTGGTACTCCATAACCTTCATTGTAGGCATATGCACACACTTTGTATACTATCTTCTATTATACCGTAATATTATACATTTAAAAGTTGTTGTGCATGCTGAGAGATGGAATTTCATAGCAATTATCTGAGACAGGTTTGCCTCTCATATTTGCCTGTATTTCACACTGTTCTTTCTTCCATCAGTCTTGGGTGATATGCTGATGGATCCTGCACCGAACATAAACGCTTTTGAAACAAGATGAAGTCCAAAAAAATTTTTCATCCAACCGCAGGACCTTTTGCCATTTTTTGCTGCATGAAGTAATGCTTTGATGCAAATTCTAGGCAAGCTTTGACATGGATTTATTTAAGCAGTGCCTTCTTGCATTTCACTCTGCCTTACTGTCCACTTTAATGCAGCATTCTGAAAATGATTGACTGATGCATATTCTCTAGCATTTCAGTCATTGACCTCTGCAATTTATTGTCAAAGTTGTAGCTAGTCTCAGTGGCTTATTTGTCAGTTTTCGTCTTGCCTGGGTTCTCAGTTTGGAAGGCTAGACTAATCTAGGCCGTATCTATGTTGTATGACGCTTCTTCTATTTCTTAATGATAGAGGAAGTATTTTAAGGCAATGCACTTTTTTATTGTATCATTAATCCCTGATTTGTGATAACTTGATCTCTGACTTGCTTTGAAAGCTCCTTGATCTTCACGATATCTTTGCTTCAGGTTACTGTGATCATTCATTGTGAACTACTATTATTTCACACTGACATGGGCTGCTCATGTAACTGGGTGACTTGTTAAGACAACCTATTTTTTTTTTTTGCCTGACTTAAGTGAGAGTCTAAATGCTTAAGCGAACAGCGTATTTCATGTTGACTTAACTCGCTTTCGATATTTTTACTTTTTAATTACAAAATACTGCTTGGAGAGATTAAGGTTAGTAAAGCATTATTTTGTCATCTAGTAAAATGTGTGAGATTGCATAGTGGCTCCTTGTTACCTTGCAGCTCTTGGGTTAGGGTTTGAATCTCACCTCTGCTCTGTGGGTTTTTTATAGGGCTGCACGTTATTGGAAAAACTCAAAAAATATCGCAATGTGAATTTTTCATCATCAATGTTGTCATATTTATAATGCAAAAAATTATCCAAAATTAACTATGTCCACATATAACTTATTATATACCATCAGAGTCAGTCAAATATGTTGGTGATGGTGCCAACAGACAAAACAGTGGGCAGTTTAGTCTGTATGGAATCCAAAATATTTTGCTCTTCTCCTAAGTCATTTTTGTTAAATTTCTCACAAGCACGCCACGCTGCGTATGAGTGAATCCATTCAATGATGAAACTGTTTACAATTGGCTCAGACACATGCAGAGCTCATGCAAAACTAATGGATAATATTGAAGAGGAACAATCAATAATAATGTATAGATGCTATGAGAAATACTGCTCAAGCATAATCTTAACCCAGCTGACTATCGTGGTCCTTGCGATGTGATGATTGCAGCGGCATAACATGCGATATTGATATTAACATCGCAGTCGTCGTTTCCTTCCAGTATTCCAGTTTTCTCCCAAAGTTCCAAGACAGGCAATTAGGCAAACTGGTGGCTTTAATAAGGTATACATCTATGTGCCCTATGATGGAATTGCATCCTGCCCAAGAAATACCCCAACCTTGTACCTTATGTCGCCTGGTATAGATTTCAGACATCCCTGTGATTGTGACCAGCATAGGTGGTTAGAAGATGGATGGAGAATATGTGTGAGTTTTGCCAAGGGTCTGAACACTTTTGCGAACACCTAGAAAAGGCTGTCTAGCAGCTCATCAGGTAGCCCTGTAACCTCTCACCTTCCTATTTGGGGGTTTGTTTCCTGTCCTTGTGACTTTGCATGTGTGCAGTGTTGCATGGGCTTTCTCTATAAATATGTCCCTCAGTGCCCGCAGTAAACTGCCCACAGTGTATCGGTGAATATGTGCCCTGCAATGGACTGGCATCCCATCCAGGATATCTCCTACAATGTACCCTGTCTTTCCAGACATAGGCTGTTATGTGGTTCTGGGAATGTAGATGAGCGAGCTGCAATATGGATTGACATTTGTTTGGTAATGATAATGAGAATGAGCTCTTATGAGCTATTGCAGTCTCCTCTGTTTCTACCCCCCAGCCCGTGGCATTTTGTCATGCGCTGATATTGAAAATAAGGCTGGTTTCATGTCCTCATTTTGGTGATTCCTGTAATGTGGATTCTAGCAGCTTGTTACCTTTTGCTTTGTTTAACGTGAAATATAAATTCCTGCTTTGATTTAAAGGTGCCATTTCCATGGGTACTTAACAGTGCTGACTTCTCTTAGGAAGAAAGCAAACCGATTTTGTCTTAGTATCTGAATTTAGAACACAGTGTGGTTTTTCCCAAGCTCTCCAAAAGGCCCACGCTAAAAAAGAAATGATTTATGTGACTTTCACACACTGAATGCCTCTAAGCACATTTTTTTTGTAGCGATGCAAAATTTATCATTTGAGAATTAATGGAAGGTGCAGATGATATGCATGCATTGTGGCAGTGAAACCTTGCATTACAAAACGCAGCTACATTTTGTGTGAGAAGGCCTACAGCAACTGCAACCCTGGCCTTCACATGGCCGTTTGTCTTTAATTTCCTTTCAGCTTCTGTCTACTTATTCTCTCCAGTTGATGCAAGAACTTGTGTCATTTGAATGCATTAAAACAGGAGTATTGTGATAAAACGGGACTTGGATGAGTATTCATTATACAAACTGCAGATAAATACGTTCCCTTAGGGTCTGTTGTTTTTGTGTTTGCAGTGCAATGATGATACCGTCAGTTTTGCTCTGGCAGCTTATTTGAAATTCAGCCTATCGTGAAGGGAAGCCATAACAGGATTTGTTGCCACGCCTTCGTTTCCCCGGGCATAGCAATATAGCGAAAGGCACTTTGAGGACTTTGTGTCATAACGCTGTCCCGAGACGGCTTTGCTCTGGCCTGCCTGAAGACGTATGTACACCGACATGCTTTAAAGCATTCTCCATCTTAAATGGATGTTCTGTCTGCATCAAGACGAGCCATCATTTCTGTCTCTTATGAATAACTGCAGACCCAATCAGGGTTTCATTGATCTGGAATCTCTCTGGGGAAGTATACAGCAAAGCAAGTCTATCATAGGATCCTCAGAAGCCCTCTGGAGAAGCTTAGAGGCACAATTACACTGATTGGTGTTCAGATTCAGGGACACACAGACATATAATCAGATTTGAACCGACAGCCCCCAAAGCTCTGGGCCAGTGACACCACTAGCCACTGTTCTGAGCTACGAGAGGTTTTTTTTTAAAGCTAATAACTAATTTGAATGCATTTGAGAGCAGTAAAGTCGGCTCCCCTCTGCAGGACCAGTCAAGCCCTTCAGCGTTCTGAAAAGGACACAATCTCAGGCTTAATTTTCACTTGGCACTCTGAAAACTGATTCTGAACCATTGTAGATGTTAATGGGAAATTGATAGTCCTTCTGAGCCAGAAAAAAAAAAAAAACATTAATCAAGGACCACTGCTGTGAATGTGCTTCTACTGACTTTTAACGTAACTGATGAAACTAACCAGTTTTGAGAAGTGATTTTAAAATGGAAAGTAAAAGAAAATAATCATATAAGTAAAGATGGCACAGTAATCTCCATATATTCATTCAGCTATAAAGGCAGTAAGAAGGCCTCACCCACAGGCAGTGATGACTTGGGAAAGCCATCTTGTCAATTTAATCTAGTGCTTTTGGTGGCCTTTTGAATGGGTACTTTAAAAATAATGGAAAAGTAATAATAGAATTATAAGGCTGGATGTTTCTGTGAATATGACTGTCAGACCTTGTGGTATGGTTCAGTATTTTGTGTGATACTGGCCTCCATCCCGCCTCTGCTGTTTGACGGATAGCATGTGTGTGGCAACCAATAATGGCCACCCTGTGGTTCTGTTAGCCTCGTGTACTGGCTGACATTAACTAGCTCCAGACATCCTGGTAGCTTTGTGGAGATTATTCTGCCAGTCCACCGAAACTGCCAACACCCAACATGACCGAACGACTGCCAAAGCGGCAGCTGAAGGGAGTCCCAGATATGTTTAATTTAGCTCTGAATTCACTAAAGGAAAAAATGGCATTTCAATTTATAGTCTTTGTGTTTTAATGATGTGTCTCTCTTAAGAGCAGACGTTTGATGAAAAAGCAATAAGATGGCATGAGTTATAAAAAGTGTTATTACTCAAATATTTCTTTTAACTGAATCCATGACTGAATTAATGAAAGTTTTGACATCCTCAGCTGTAGAATACTTGTGTAGAATTTAACGAACCCAAAGCGGAGAATTTAACTTGATCTCCACCCCCATATGGTGGGGAGATGATGCAGAAAGTGACAGGAAAATTTAAAAAATGGCTGGAAAGGGGTTGAACAGGTGGGATTTGTTTATAATGGAATTTCTGGCACTATAATGGACCTGTATCATTTTAAATTATATGGAGAATTGTCTTTCATCCTCTCTGATTGAATTGAAGGCAGGGTGTATTGATCAATCAGCATCTGAGACATATTGTTTTTTTTTTGGCGCAGGGGTAAAATGGATTTTTATTTCAGGTTAATTTTAAAGAGTGGTGTGTAGCTTTACATTTTTAAGGTGAGTATGCTGTGCATGTTCTCCAGGGGCTTAAAGAAGGACCACTGAGTGACTGGTGGTGACCAGGACATTTGCAGATCCACTGAAGAACAAAGGCCCGGAAGTAATGAACGCATGGCAGCGCGCGTGAGATGAAATCACAGTGTAGAATGATGCCAGGCATTCAGATGGACCCTGTCGTTCATTGCCATTTCGATGGATATCATCGAAATCCATTACCATCCATAATGTGCAGTGCATCACACATTCATCACATTCACAAATTTCTGTGGACAGTTTCAGTCCATCCATAACCATTGATCAAGTACAGGGTCACACTAAGCCTGAAGTAGAGCTACTCCAGCAAGCATGGAGCACAGGACACCCTGGACAGGATGCCAGTCCATCACAGGGAAATTGCACAGTATAGGCCAGATAGAGAAATTAACCTAACTGCATGTTATTAGCTTATGGGAGGAAACCAAGGACTTCAAGGAAACGCACAAGAGGCTCCACACATAAAGAGCCAGTGATCTCATTCGGGCACACAACCCTGAGGGTGTCCTGTCATTGTATCACCAGCTGAGCCACAGTTTCAATCTGGCTGTTTAGGGGGGGGCGCCCCGCCGGGGGGGGGGGGGGGGGGGGGGGGGGGGGGGGGGGGGGGGGGGGGGGGGGGGGGGGGGG
>JAODJX010000111.1:654524-677703 GCA_026776945.1 Isichthys henryi
GGAAGTCTGGGCCTCCCTGCTGAGACTGCTGCCCCCGCGACCCGACCTCGGATTAAGCGGGAGATGATGGATGGATGCTTTACTGTGTGTTTTGCTTTGAAATTATAAAGTAGGATGGAGGATTTTTTTTCGTGAAGTGGCCTTTGTTTAAACATTAATCAATAACCCCCACAACCTTAGATGATGATTATCATAATGATGAGAATCTAGACACCACTTAGACATTGGGTATTACTAAGTTTTTGGGGGTTTTGTAATATGGACTTTCAAATAGTGAAAATTAGTTTCTGCATAAGTTTACATTTGAGCAAATAATCTGACAAAAGAGTAACTCTACTAATACTGCATCCAACTGAACTTAATCCAAAATTACTAGACTCCTGTCTAAAACCACACAAAGCACAGAATTTACCAATTGTCCATCACAGCAAAACTGATTGTATTATATGCCTACCCCCTTAGAGATAGACCTGTATAAAAATATAAAAAATCATTTCAACTGTGTTTAAATAATGTGCGTCAGTAGTTTGGAAATCGCTCGGGTCAGTTATTACCACAGGAGGCACCATGAGCCTGCAGATGAATGCAAAACCACTGCAGCGGGAAAATCACACCTTAATTGACTTTGAAATTCAATATCACTTACGAAAAAAAATGCAAGATATCATTACCTTTATATTCATGACTGCATTCATGTGGAACAATCAGGATCATCAGGGTTTAATAAAGTGGGTGCTGGTGAAGCAACAGCCATCACTATAAGTGATGAACCGATGTGGAATTGAAGGGGACGCTTGGAATAAAGTCATAAAATGGAAGAACTAGTGCGTCTGCGTTTTCCCTCAGTGGCCTTTCAGGGCACATGGAGCCACTGGAACAGAGTCCAGCAGGCAGCACTGTGCTTAAAGACACGGGCCCCTTACCTCAAAGTTACTGGCTCGGTTGGCCAGCACGTTTGTCGCTGTAGTACTCTGGAGCAAGTTGTTCCACCTAAATTCTTCCAGTGGGATGTCCAGCAGTGTATATGCCTAAAAATTCAAAGACAGTTTAGGTAAACACTTTAGAGGGCCAAATTAGATGTATCTAAACAGAGGTTTGTCTGTATATTTGTTTAAATGTCGAACAATGATTACAGAGTTTGAAGGGTTATTTGAAACTTTATTCACAGTTAGATGATTTGGCCCACTTATACGTTGATTTTATATGTACGTTATTAGTTTGGTATTGAATTGATCTTCAGCGGTTTGCTTTTACGGCATACATTGATATTACGACCTGATTGCATAAAATGTCAAGCCCAAATATGCATTGCTTGCAGTCCCAATTGGGCGACGTGAGGTAACTTCCCTGTATCCAGTCAACACTTATTTCTCAGCACCCTTGGAGGCGCATTTGGACAGCACTGTTATAAACACAAATTTATTTCATATGCAGTTTCCATAAATTCAACTGTGAGGAATGTAAATCATATGTGCCCTTCGACCACAGTTAAACAGTAGTTTATGTTTGAATCGTGATATCAGGTAGCAATCGAATCCAGCTGGTAATACTCCACAGATGTATTTGTACTGCTCTTTCCGCTGATTTTAGCCTTTGGTAATTGTGGCTATTAGGGCTCCTGCAAGAATAATTAAGTAGGAAATATAAAATGCAGGGGATCATATTGTCTGTAGGCCTACATGCATAATTTTGAAATGTATTCTTTTACGTAGCATCTGCAAACATGGCACATCGGTAGAAGAGACGCTAAGAAGCAATCAGTTATATTGTTATGTCCGTGTCTAGGGCTTTGCCTTTGATTGGATGTAACATTAACCTGTTTGGCTTCATGCAAAACTCTGCATTCGGGGCATGAGGAAGACGGGCACGTTTCAGTGGTGTAACGGTATTTAACTGAATTTCGGGATTAAGTGCTGTCGTTCCAACTGATTAAACGTCTCATGAGCTGGCCCCGAAGCGGCGGACTGCAAAGCGCCGTTTTGACTTTCCGGCGTCCAACTCACAATCGTTTGTGTAAATGTCCCAAAGGCCCAGGGACACACATGCTGAATGTTACTGCTCTGAGCACCGTCCCCCTTCCCATCTGGTAGGCGCTCAGGTGTATTAACAGGCATAGGGTACCACCAGTTAATGCTGTAGCGGGCCCTTCTTCTTCACTCTGCATTTTAAGACATAAACCGCTTTTCGTATAGCTATGTGAGCTTTTAAGATAAGTAAAGTTAAATATATGCTCATTAATCAAAAATTACTTTTTATTACAATCGTTAAGGGTTCTAAGAGGATTTTCTGAAACCACGGTTCAGTAAACTTTTTCTGAAGTTGTGTATTGGTGTTTTCATTGCAGTTTGAATACATGAAAATATTTTATACACCTTTTGAGTCATTTTGCAAATTCGTTCTTTTGCACTTCCCAGTGCATATGCATTTTATTATGATTAGGGGTAGGAGTTTTAGCGATTTTGAACGACAAAAATTTATGTAAAGTAGACTTCTATGCTTTTGTATATTGTACCGCTTTCATCCTGATCGACCGCGCTGGATGTGGTTGATAACCAAACAGCTGTTTTATTAGAGTACTGTCTCTCTACATTACGAATGCCGCGTCGCCTCAGATAAACAAATGCATCGCATGTTTGACAGCATAACAGAGTATTATAGTTGGGTACGGAAAGGAACCAAAGCGACCACATTTTTTATGCATTGCAGATGTCTCTGGATAGCAATTCTATTAACACAGCTACATAAATTATGCCCACAGATGAGAATGTTAATTAGTTCTGTTCACTGCCCGGGACATTAACTGGGTTGCCAGACCTTCAGCCCTGCCATCTCCTCAGATCATAAACGCTAACCTTTTCGCGTGTGTTAATGTTATCTAGCTGTGATCAATGAGACATTCGAGAATCCTGACCGTGAAGAAACACGAAAGTAACACAAAAACGCGCCCTGGGAAATTACGGTCGCGGGAACGGCATTCGGGTAACATTCGGCCAACTTTTTAGGGAATGTGTTAATGGAAATAGCAGCATACAGTCTAACTCGTCGATTTATTCGGTATTATTTACATTGAGGATATCGATATAATTCACAAAACAAACTGTAGACGTTGTGGTGTGTGTGCTGTACACAATGATATAGAGACAGAGCTATGTATCAATCCCATTCAGCTCCCATGCCATAGAAAATATCATAATGGCAGCTGGGTCATTCTGGGATTGTACTGAACAGCCGCGGTATTATAGACACACATTACCCGAGAGAATTTCTCTTTGCACAGCGTACGAGCCAATTTGGGAATACTGTAGAGAATTTTTAGGATGCAGATCACGAAATCATTCCCGTCTGCTCACATCCCCCACATGTGCACATTAAGGTAGAACTTCACAAGGAGATCACAGACCTGCCAAACAGCTACATTAGCACGTTGACCAAGTCCGTCGAGTTGAGCCATATATTTAGTTGTGCTTGTAACCGTGAAATGTATATGTAATGTAACTGTAAGGGGTTTATAACAGATTGACTGAAATAGGGCGATATTAAATGGAGTTCATCATTTCGCTGTTATTTAAAAAAAATTTTTTTTTTGGTGTCTCCCTTGAAACTTCATCTGGCCCTTTCTGAAATCTCTGGAAGTTGTACATGCCTAAGGCTATGTTAAGCAGGTGGTTTGAAAAAGTTAATGCCTTCAGATCCAGTCAAGACTGTTGTTTTTTCATCGTTCTGCTGCAGAACCACCACCCCCTCCCAAGTAACATTTCTTACTTGACTAGTAAGTGGGGCACCCAATCACACAAATTAGCTACATGAATTTTATGTACTTATCTGTCAGGAGAAAGCTCTCAGACCTCAAATGTGAAGGTTATTGCCCTGGTTTAGCTTGTGTGTACTGGATAGGTTCCTGGAGAATGGCCTGTTTTCTTTCTTAATAAAAAAAAATATATAGCAGTCCCTGCAGAATTTCATTCCAGTGTTTTGTCATTTTCAATTTTCAGATTCAGCAATCACCCACACCTCCATATGTGCAAGGAAGCGGGAGACAGTCTGGTTCACGGCTTCGCTGAACTGCTCCCTTAACAAATGCTGCCGACACAACATCTTCAGGAGAGCTTAGCATCGATCAAGGAACCCGGTGAACTCCTGCGTTGGTCACCACCAACTTGTGAGGGACATGTCCAGGGAACAGCCAGGACACCCTGTATGATTTATACCTTCTCAGAGCAAAAGCCCTGACACTGCCATCGTTTCTCTTCTGTTTCCTGTGACTGGAGATGGAGGGATGGCCCTCGGGAACTGAAAAAGAACCTTGACTGTCGAAGTGACTCCCCAGAGCCAAAGTTTCTCTGTGAATTCTAAATAGCCACATCAAAACATACAGTCATGGGCGAAATTATCGGCAACCCTGGAATTTTTCCTGAAAATGCACCATTTCTCCCAGAAAATTGTTGCAATTACAAATGTTTTGGTATACACACATTTATTTCCTTTATGTGCATTGGATCAACACAAAAATACTGAAAAAAAGCCAAATTTGACATAATTTAACACAGAACTCCAAAAATGGGCACAAATGGGGACAAAATTATTGCCACCTTTTCAAAATTTTGGGTAAATTGTTTTATTTCAAGCATATGATGCTCATTTGAACACACCCGTGGCAAGAAACAGGTGCTGGCAATATAGCGATCACACCTGTAGCCAGTTAAAATGGAGAAAAGTTGACTCAACCTTTCTGTTGTGTGTCTGTGTGCCACATAAGCATGGAGAACAGAAAGAAGAGCAGAGAATTGTCTGAGGAGTTGAGAACAGAAATTGTGGAAAAATATCAACAATCTCAAGGCTACAAGTCCATTTCTGGGGATCATCATGTTCCTTTGTCCACTGTGCGCAACATAATCAAGAAGTTCACAAGACAATGCACTGTAGCTAATCCCCCTGGACGTGGACGGAAGAGAAAAACTGATAAAGGACTGCAACAAAGGATAGTCCAAATGGTGGATAAAGAGCCCCAATCAACTTCTAAACAAATTCAAGCTGTTCTGCAGACTCAGGGTGCAACAGTGTCAGCTCGAACTATCTGTCAACATCTGAATGAAATGAAATGCTATGGCAGGAGACTCAGGAGTACCCCACAGCTGATACAGAAACATAAAAAAGCCAGACTGGAGTTTGCCAAAATCTTTCTGGGAGAACATCTTGTGGACAGATGAGACCAAGGTAGAGCTTTTTGGAAAAGCTCATCATTCTACTGTTTACAGAAAACGGAATGAGGTCTACAAAGAAAAGACCATAGTATCTACAGTCATGGAGGAGGTTCTAAGATGTTTTGGGGATGTTTTGCTTCCCCTGGCACTGGATACCTTGACTGTGTGTAAGGCATCATGAACTCAGAAGACTACCAAAAGATTTTGGGGCGCAATGTAGGGCCCAGTGTCAAAGCTGGGTCTGCGTTAGAGATCATGCGTGTTCCAGCAGGACAATGACCCCAAGCATACCTCTAAAAGCACCCAGAAATGGGTGTGCTGGAGAATTCTGAAGTAGCCAGCAATGAGTCCGGATCTAAATCCGATTGAACACTTATGGAGAGATCGCAGAATTGCTTTTGGGAGAAGGACATTGTGCAGTTTGCCAAAGAAAAGTGGTTGAAAATTCCAGTTGAGAGGTGTAACAAGCTTGTTGATGGTTACAGGAAGCGATTGATTTCAGTTATTTTTTCCAAACAGCGTGCAACCAAATATTAAGTTGAGGGTGCCGATAATTTTGTCTGTCCTAGTTTTTGAGTTTTGTGTGAAATGATGTCAAATTTGGCTTTTTTCTTTGTTTTTTGTGTTCCAATGCACATAAAGTAAATAAACGTGTGTATACCAAAACATTTGTAATTGTAACAATTTTCTGGGAGAAATGGTGTGTTTTCTGGAAAATTTCGGCCATGACTGTATAAAGAAAGCATCTCGCTAAACAAAAAGAAATTGCGCGTCCTTAAAACAATGGTCATTGTACGCAATTTAGTGCAGTATTGATTTCATCCAGTTGCAATCTCCTTGGAATGGGGTTCACAATGCTAATAAACAACCCACGACTCAAACAATTGCGGTGGAGCATTTTAGGACATGAGGTCTTTGAGTGCCAATCTCAGAGTCAATAAGTCATCTTTGGCGGATGAGTGGAGATAATAAAATGGAGGAAATATTGAACAGGACGAACTCATGTTTCTTCAATAGAAACCCTTAGACCAGACCAGGATTCCAGTGTGGATTTTGTGACCAAGACAATGGTTTAGTTCAGTTACATAAGACTACCAGTTAACCCTAAATTAACCAATACCAATGTTTAATCCTAAGTGAGCTCAAGTTCTGGGTTAACCCTGCTACCATGACTGTGAGTTTAAAGTCTAAATCAATGGAGATTAAGTAAAATCTGAGTGAATTGGTCCTAAGGGATTAACCTTAACTGATGCAAGACTAAGGGTTAACCAAATAAAAAGCACATTCCCTTGCCAGTAAATTGAGAATAACAGTTCTTAAAATAGATTAAATATTAACAGCTACATGATAAACTGCAGTTATATATAGCAAAGGAACACAAACTGGAATAAATTAATTATAGGAATGTTTGGCTATTGGCATTTTTAGAATACATTATCATGTACTGTAGATATTTTAAACTAGAGATTTGAATAATCTGTTGCAAAAACAACGGTAAAAACTTTAAAAAGCATGGGGGTATGGTATTTCATTTTTCGTTATTTTCATTATTCGTTATTTAGGTGAACTGTGATTCTATTTCTTTGCCAAAGTCGTTCACTGTATTGTTGAAGTAATGTCTTCATTTTTCTGAAATCTATTGTGACTGTATGATGTCCTCTAACAACAGGGTAATAATTATGTCTATGAGTCTGTTATTAGTTAATCAGGATGCAGCACAGTGGTCTTTTGCTGTCTCAGAACAGAGGATCAGGTGATTGTGAACTTTAGTTGGAGGTGCACACCCTAGTCTATTGGGGAACCTGTAGTTCTCTTGAAGAGTCTTCGGTCCCACCTACAAACGGCCACGTCTGTAGCAACTGTTGGGTTGTGACAGGAGTAAGGACTATGGACAAACCTAAAGTTAAGGAACGTGGAGGGCAGAAGTTCTTGGAAACCTAGAAGATGGAGAACCTTTAATGTAGGTGCAAACCCAGATGCTGTAGCAGTAAGAAGTGTTTTCAGCTGGCAAAAGTCACTTTGGGTATAGGTGTCTGTTAGGAAATGTAGAGATAGAAAAGAACAAGGAAGAGGTGCTTTGGTGTCACAAATGAAACTGCTGTGGGAAGTGTGAAGGTCTTTGGATTTATTCATGAAAAATTCTGTGCCAAAGCCACATTACACTGCACTGCTGCCTTATAAGTAATGCGCCAGTCAGTTTACGGCTGAGTGAGCAGATGGCAGAATGGTTAAGAACCTGGGTTTATCGGGAGGTTAAGGGATCACGTCTCATGGTCTGGGGCCTGGATCTGTTTTCAGCCACAGCTTTATACAAGTTGTGATGTTAGTCATGATCCTAGTCGCTCTGACCTTGCCGGAAACATTATCCAGGTTGAAGCTAATTAATAAAACAATTATTCAAGTAAGGAAAAAAGACAAGAAACCACACACCAGCCGTTGCACCATTCCATCTTTGGTTTAACGATTTTGGGTCAGTCTTGAATACCTTTATCCCATATCTTGTTGATGGTGATTTGTATTTATAATCTTTAAATAATGCTTCTGTTCTGATAGTTATAGGAAGATTCATCTACTATTGCATTTCCCAGAGATGGTCTATATTCAGGATACTGTATACTTAATCCAATGGTCTTTCCTGTTGCCTTAACCACTGTGCCCCTGCTGCCTTCTCATGAACATTTTTCTTCAGAGGCAGTAGCGGATTGTTTCCATAAAGTAAAAAGGAGTAGAGTCACAAGTGACTGGTCTGTTCTTCTTTCCAAATTCCATTAGATTTACTTGTGAGGCTTTAAAACAAATCACAAAACTGTTCAGGCTTAAAGTTTGATGCACTTGTTTTTCTCTTTTAAATGACATCCCTTAAAGCCACATTTGAAGGTCTTGGAATCGAAATCCCTTCCAGTATTGACTTCCAGTATTCAGTTTTTTTGCTCTGCTTCTGGCTATAGCTGTTGTTTTTCCACATCCTGTATTCGGGAGTAATGGAAATGTATATCAATGAAACCGCGTTGACCACGAGTCCTCAGGGTGACCGGCGCATTAGACAAGCGTCTGATCATAGAATATTGCCCAAAGAGCGGTTTAAGGTTTCCAATGGGCAAATCCTGACATTTTCTTGTTTCACTTAACCCATCTTTTTTGGTCAGCTCCGTCTTCTGCTGTTACTGAACAATTTAGATGGGCAGAAAAAAATCAGAATGAATGACTCTTTTTTTTTTGGGAGGGGGGGGTGAAAGATCTGTGTTTTTTGTATCTTCGATGACCATGAGTCTTTTCAGAGCCCTTAGTGACGGATACACTGTACTGCAGTAGTTGGAGCTCTGCTGATGGTCCAGTTCGGCCAGGATACGCAACTCCTGCTGAGCTGAGTTTGGGGGTGGTGCAGGGGTGGGGGGGGGGCAGCTTTGTTGTTATACAGTACGCCTTCATTGGCCCTTTTCAAGGTGTTATCGGGGTGTAACTGTGGAAAGGGTATAAACCGCGGGTAACCATTGTATATTCACATTCCAGTCTAACGGAGGCGCTGTAGTTCTTTCCTTGAGATTAATTTTTAATATGAATATCTCCTGTAAAATAAGCAGAAAGCTTTTTTATTTCTAAAAACAAAACAGCTGTCTTAGTTGTATATTAAATTGTGATTTCTGTTTTAATAATGTAGTCTAAATAAAACCTTCACACATATAGGCGTTTCGGCCCTGAGACGTCTCCTAGTTCCCCGGTTTCTTGTCTACACTCATCCTCAGACTGCGTGGGCCCACTGTGCCGTCTCTCAGCCTCCAGTCAAACGCTGGCAAGTCCTCCAGTCCTGTCATGTTCTGTCATGTACAGTCCTCACATCTCCAGCAAAACACGTGTCGTAGGTCTGTAATCGGGGGCGGGGGCTGACCTCAAACCCTCCCACCCCCACCCCAGGTAAGCACCACCTCGCGGCTGCCGGCGTTTCTCATTTATTATTATTTTTTTTATCCCTCAGCAGAAGGCCATCACTGCTGTAAAGCTGCGGAGGGTATGACAAGTGCCTGGCTGGGACGTATCTGCCAGTTTCAGGATCTTTGCGCTCGTGACTGAAGGAAGCTCACCCTGCGTCAACATTTATACTGACTGCTTATGAAAACTGAGGGGATCTGAAGCTGGACCCAGCAGACGTTTTAGTGCTTACATACATCCACCCAGACCGAAAATAATTTAACATCACAAAATCAGCTCAGCTCTCTTTGTATTATATCGGATTATGGGACACCTGACAAACTGGTAGATATGCTACAGCAGGGAGCTCAGGTATTTTTTTTAACTATTCAGATATATGCATTAGATTCTGTGAGGTTCACTGGGAATTTGCGTGTTTGATATCAGGAAGAAAACAGACAAAACAGTGATTTGTGATTATTCACCCTCTGAGCTGGGCAGAGAGTTTAAAAGGCTTCACTCAAGATGATTGATTGATCTATTGACCTTCTGAGGCTTCATTTGTTTATTGGTGTATATACAGCAGGTTATTCCCACAGGCCTGTGCTTTCAGTGTGGGGCAAAAAAAACATACTCAAAATATTCTGTTGACTTTTTTTGGTCCAGAATACATGCACCAGCACAGGCATAAGGGGAGCGTTAATTCCTTGATTTAATCATTTCTGTACAACATGACTGACCATGCCATTTTAATCAAAGCTGTATGACCGTTTCCAATTGAGCAGATGGAATCTCATAAAAGGCCCATTTTATTTTTTACCCCTTTAAATATAAGCATCTGATAAGAGTATCTGGGGGACAAATCGTAAGCAAGCACCGTAATGTACACCATTTAGCTTCTAAGTGACACAGCCAGCTGTGCTGTGATGGTTATTATTATTACTGTGCTTTGTAATTTGAAGCATGAGCACCACCTATGGGCGATACTCCTCTTCCATTGTCTACTAGAGGATGATTAGCAAAGTTCAAATTCCATAGATACACTCAATGCCATCATGAAAATTAAGTTTGAGTACAGCTGTATTCTTGGTGAACAGGTCGGAACTATATACGTAACCTTGAAAAAAATCTATATATGCGATATCAGCTACCATGTGCATTAACCTGTTTTCAGCTCCTCGTGAAGCAAATTGGAAAAAGTCCATATGAAGTTCTTCCCACACATATGAGTATCAGCAATGAGTTTGTTAAATTGAAATTTCTAAAACAATAATGCCTCTTTAATAGCTTTCTTGTTATATGTTCATTGTTATGATATTATAACTGTATTATTATTATATTTACTGTAACTCTGCTTCTCTCAACGCAGTGTGGTTTATAAAAACTGGAAGTATATAAAGTTGCTTTTTAAAAGATTATTTTACATTTTTTTAACAGGGTTGATTGCCAGGGGAGCTTTAACGTCGGGCTTTACCCGGGCTGAAGCTCAGGGGCCTTCTATTAAAAAGGGCCACAGCTAAGTGTGTTTAAAATTCTTTAAACTGTCTCGTATTTTACAGGAAATATAAAGTGTCTCCTGTTTTGAACCAATACAGGGTGCGATTTGTCCTTTTTAGTCTGGACAGAAAAACAGTTTAATCCAGAAAGTGCAACCAACTCACCCCCAAGCATTTTTCTAAATCTTTTCATCCAGGGGACCCCCCACCTCAGTCGAAAGCTACCCCATAGTAGAAGGTCCTCTGACAGCTCAAACAGCCCAGGGGCCTCTGATACTGTTAATGCACCTCTGTGATTAATATTGTCTGCAACCTGAAGCTAATGCTGTCTTTCCGTCTCTCTACAATGCAATACTATTACAGAAAAGTGGCCATTTAGCCATAATGTGAGGAAAGATCGCCATCTTCTGGCAGACACTGCAAATCGCGACATACCAATATTATTTAAATAACTGCGTGCATAAATGAAAAGAACCTTTGGCCTCCATCTTGGTTAGCATATTTTTCATAAAATAAAAGTA
This sequence comes from Isichthys henryi, assembly GCA_026776945.1. Classification (NCBI taxonomy): domain Eukaryota; kingdom Metazoa; phylum Chordata; class Actinopteri; order Osteoglossiformes; family Mormyridae; genus Isichthys; species Isichthys henryi. The sequence continues at coordinate 665,649 of JAODJX010000111.1, forward strand.
TTAAGTATTAAAATATACGTTTTTATATTGCCATATAAAATAGAGCAGAGACAATGTGTTGACATTAAACTGCACCTATTGCCCTTTGGAAATATAATCGAGTATAAGAACAGCCAAGGGCTGGATAGCCTATATAATTTATTAATAAAAATATGTATGATTATATATTTATAAACATTTTAAATTAATTTATTTGGGGAACCTGTGGGGAGTGGAATTCCATGGTAGAAATACTCCATTTTAAATAAGGGTTCAGATGCGTTTCTCTAATGGTCCCTCAGCTCCAGGTTTACTTTGTTCCCGCAGTTGATGTTTTCCACACCATATCCATGTATGGATTCTTATTCTGGTCACTGACCTCTCTCCTTGCCTGCCACTTGCACTGGACATATTTGTTCTGTTATGGGGATTACGTCCATGTTTAAATATTTAAAATGTACTTTTTTATTCCACGTGTCCTTACTCAGGGCAAGTTTTACAGTATTAAATATATTCCGAATTGTCCATCCAGATAAATCAGTTTCAGGTTAAGTGCTTTCCTCAGCTTGACTTGCACCTGAAACCTTTATGTTATACCATCTCTGCTTACTTTACTGCTTTTTATGCATAAAACCAGATCACAAGGCAGTGTCCATTGCTCTATATTATTCTTAATTTGCAGGAGGAAACAGATACTGAGACAGAAATATGAAGATCATCTAGTTCCACATCGCTGCCCTCTTGGGTCCTGCTTGTCCTCTAGTTACGCATCTTGCGAAAGAGTGGAAGGTTCACTTGCAGGTCCTAAACATGTGACATCACGAGTTTTTCTTACTGTAGTATACTCTGCTCTTTCAGTATACTCAAAGCCTAGACTTTTAGGGGTTTAGGGCCCCTCCCTCTTGGCTTGGCCACCACCTTCAAAACCGGTCACAGTGTGAAGTTTCGGCGTGAAACCTCCACATCCCCAGCGCTCATGTTTTCTCCTTGTGTCCCAGTTCGAAGCCTCTGCATTGAATTCTTTAAACTTGTCAATTCCTTCATGGTATGAATATCACCATCAAGCCCATATGGAGCCTGAGGTCACAGGAAGCGTCATCGATGAGCATAGGATTTGAAGTACTGATGTTCTCAGAGAACTCGTCTCCTGTTGTGTTTCCCTTGCCGCTGTCTATCTGCCGAGTCTTTTGCAGTAATGACACTGCAGCATCTTCTCCTAAGCTGTCCTGGAGAAACGCAGTTAGGCTCGGGTCTATAAGCTGCATAACAGGTTTGCAACACTTAAACACTGGAATTATTCACTGCTTAGGAAGCAGTGCCAGGAAAAATTTCAGTACACTTTTCATTTAACAGGAGTGGAAGTTGTCTTTGTGGACTGATAAGTCAAAATTTGAAGTATTTGGCTCCAAAAGCTGTGTATTTGTAAAATGTGACAGAATGAATTTGTATGTGTGGTTCCTCCTTTTAAGCCTGGCGGTGACAGTCCCATCTATTATGGTTGCTTTGTTGGTGACAGATCTTTGCGAAATCCATGGCTCTTTGTAGCGTACTTAAAAGGCATACCACTCCATCTGAATCATTGCTGCTTCTTCAGTACGAAAATGACCCAAGACTAACACAACCTCAAAAATTGTACAAGAACTATCTTGCAAAGAAGGAATGTGACTGATCCTTTGCACCAATGACCATTCTGCCCAGTCTGCTTGGTCGCATAGAACTTGTGTGAGACAGATTGGTCAGAAGAGGTGAAGCGAAGCATCCCACAATCACTGTTCTTCTTTTGTATATTGGCAGAGATTTGTATATAGTGATAAATTCATAGAAAAATATGCAAATATATACAGTAACACCTTGAATTGCAAGTAACTTGGTTTGCGAGTGTTTTGCAAGACGACCAACATTTTAAAATCAATTTCAACTTGATAAACAAACGAGGTCTTGCAATACGAGTAATTACGTATATGCTTTGTCAGCCGAGCGTCACGTGATCACAACAGAGCCGAAAGTTCTTCTCTCTCTTTCGCACCACCCGAATAAGGGTGTAGCAGTGCGAGCAATGAATTTGTTGAACGACAATGCAATGTCCACATTAAATCGAAAAGGAGGCAAAAGCAGCTGTCATTGGAAAAAGATTCCAGTGAGCCAACAGATAGCAGTGATTCCATTAGTTATAGTGAAAGCCTTCCTATAAAATAACCCTCCTCTTCTCCTCTCTCTCGTCTCCCTCCCACCATCCACGATTCTTCTCAAAGGTAAATTGCAGGTTAATTTGTTTTATAAATTCTTACTTTTTATTTTGTACTAATCATATTATATGAATATTTTTGGGTTGTGGGACGAATCATCTGAGTTTCCATTATTTCTAAAGGGAAAATTCACTTTGATATGCGAGTTCTTTGGATTACAAGCACTTTTCCGGAAAGAATTATGTTCGCAGTCCGAGGTTTTACTGTATAATATATAAGCAAGTGTACACGTTTCTGCAGGTTTCTGGTACGTTGAACCCTATATTTCCCTCCACAAAATGTTCTTATTTCAGGAACAGAACCATCACCACACCTTCTCCAAAAAACTTATTCTGTTCCTTGCAGGAACACTCAGACTTTCTGGATTGTTTCTGCACAGAGCCTGTTTTCATGTCTCATTGATTTCCTTCCAGAACAGACCAGGTTATCCACAACAAAACCACGGTGGATGTATGTAAGTACTAAAATGACTGCTGGGTCCAGCTTCAGATCCCCTCACTGGCAGGGCTGAACTAGTTTGCTCTTGCTGCTTCTCTGGGGGTCACTCCTCTTCATCTATTCCATTTTCAAACAATCTGAATTACTTGTTAGGGTCAATAGTTGGTGAGAAATTTCAGCTGGGTGCTCACCATTAGTTGTGGCAAAGCTAACTTTGCATACAGTATGATCCAAGTAACCTTTAATTGACGCTTACTACCAGTGCCGTAATCTCACTGTGCTTTAACTTCATTGTAAGGGTGTCCTGATCACAGAAAATAAATGGCTGAAGGGTGGGGGGCATTGGTAGTGTGATGACCTATAAAGGGAACCACTTGTATTTGTGACATTGCTCTAATAAGTGGCTAGACTCAGGACATTAATACTGTTTCACAGCATGAAATACTGGTTCAGCACTGTAATGTTTTCTTTTTCAAAGCTATGAGGCCCTTAAACCTTTTTACATTGTTACCAAAATATGTAAAACTATAAAATCAAACGCGATAGACATCTCTAACTATCTGAGCCTACTGGTGAACTGCTAAGAAATACAAATTAATAATTATAGGGGGATTACTCTGTACAATATTACTATAAGTGAAAAGTGGAGGCAGCCAGTCTGGGTACAAAAGAGCAGCATCAAAAATTAGAGTGTAATGCTTTATTCATACACTATAACGCTCTGTTTATAACTTACATATGATATGCAGGTCTGGGTTTTTTGTAAAATCACACGGAATTGCACAGCACTAAAGCAAACCAAAGGAATAAGCACACTTTAAAATTTAGCACCAACATGAATGATTCATGTAGCAGCCTTCCAGGTAACACACCTCAAAACTCCACTGTAGCTACATACACTCTTTTCCTCCAGCCCTGGCTCACATTTAGTTCATCTTAGAAAGCAGCATCGGGATACACTGATGAGAAATACACAAATGCAATACACAGCAACACACAAGCAACGCAGAATGCTTCCATAGACTAGCATCGTATGGATGGAGAGGCCGTGGAGGACTGAGGCGTCTCCGATAAAATGGCGAAGCATTTTTCCAGGCGTGCCTCTCGCGTTTAAAGCTAGCTGGAAGAATTCTGAAATAGCGCATGACAGCTCATAGCTGAAAAACCCTCCAAAACCGTACATAAAAAAGAAAGGGGGGGAAAAAAACAAACATTGCTACTGTTGATGTGTTGATAGTGTTCAACCCTGTGAGTTATTATGATTGTTTTTGGAGAAGAATGGAGGATGTCAAAGTAGCTACTAAGGTGCCCCAGGTGTACCAGAACGGCCCGCGATGAATTTAATTACAAAAAAAAAATCGCAGTTCACGTAGGCGAATGCAGATATCGCACTGAAACATCTAACAGTTTAGGAACAGTACCTGTTTTGTTTAAAGTTAGGGTTGTACCATACCTTTATGATTATACATTGTCAGTTTAAAATGGTGTTATATACAAGTGTACTTCGATACAAAGGAAACATGAACCTCATATATACTGCATATGTTATAAAAAAAACTAAAGTACGTTAAAAATGCTTTCCTCGCCTTCTTCCTTGTCACCTGGAAGACGAGGGATACTCAAACATGAAATACTTAATTTTTTTTAAATGTATACCATTTTCAAAATTCAAAATATAGTAATAATAATAATAATTGTTATTAATAATAATAATAATAATAATAAACAGGTACCAGAACATTTTTGTGTCTAAAAACTACTCATCTTACAAATAAAATCATCCACTTCAGTGATTGTTTTCTTGAAATGGGCTGGCGTAGCTGGACACTGTGGAGTCTGTGACAAGCCTTCGGAGGCTTTTCACATACATCTATAGCCAGAGAAGTGGCACCAGGTCCTAACAATGACCGCATCTCACACTGGCTTTGCGATTCATTATCTTTCACATGTCTTTATCTTCCTGTTTCCAGGAGAGGTCGCCTATCGTAAACCAAGCAGCTCAGAATAACTGTGTGTACGTATCAGATCAGATGTGCTCTTCCTGTACTGGGCTATGTGAGCTTCCCAGCTGATTCCAGCAGCTGTGAATATATTTACCCATTTCTGCTACTGCTGGGCTGAGGTTAACTGATCTGTCGGACAGGTAGGCCGTGTGCCGTCCTGTTACAAGTCTAGCTGCATTACGACAGTGGTCCCTGCTGGTGAATAAGAGAGGTGACCTGCTGCTGGTGAAACAGGGACAGTGAGCCTGAGCAGTTATGGCTTACTGAGCCAGTAGGGGGCAGCAGAGAGGCAGAATAGGAAGCCTCTTTGAAAACATCCCAGATACAAGGGCAAGGAACATCTGTGCGAAGCTCCTCTGGATTCTGGCAGGAGGTCATTACATTAGTTTTGTGTATATTTAACAAACAGCTTCTTCTCTATATTGTAACTTCCTCTGAAAGTTGCCATTCGCTCTAACCCTCTTTTTAATCCCAGCCTTTTATCATACTATGATCCCATTGTGAGCATGGTTCCTCACCACTGGCAGCGCCATTAAAACCCCCACCCCAGGACATCTCACTAGGCTGGCGAGAGGATGTTTGTAAAATTCTGTGTGTTGTGTGACAGCCACCGAATTTAACATCTGCAGATTCTATAAATAAAAAGTACAACTTTAAAAATTTTGTCCTTCCATAAAACATAAAAAAACAGTACATATGCATTTACTGCACCGTGAATTAATGCTAGCGATACAGGATTTCTCCAGCACCGGGGGTAGACTCAGAACTTGGCCTGTTTTAACTTGTCGATGTGGTAGCACAGCTTCAGCGCTGGGCCCAGCTTCAGCCCCAGATACTTCATGATCATGTCGCTCTTCAGGAGCAGCAGTGCGTAGCCGTCGATCTCCTGCCAGAGACACAAAGGCAGGTCACCGGACAGAAGGAGGAAACCGGAGGCAGGCCAGGAACACGGAGGAGGAACATCCAGGTGAGCAAGCAGGAACAGATGGAAATGGGGGGGTTAGAAGGAGCCCTCCCCAGGGTAAGGTGCTTAACATAGATGGTTCTAGCAGAAAATCCAGCTATATCAATGGATTAAAACATAATGATATGTTTTTCATCATTATTATTATTTTGATTATCGATTAATTGTGATGGGAACTACGATAGATTCGCTGTCCATGCATTATAACTTAGAATCACAGATGCCGTCATACGTGTTTTCTGAAGACCTCCACGTGTGGGCCTAGGGCGAGCGGGTCGGCATCCTTGACGAACCACACCACGTCCTCCACTGTCCAGGTGGAGGGATCTTTACTGGGAGGGGGCTTGGACTCCTGGGACTCCGGGGAGGGGCTGTAGGCTGCAGAGCAGAGAAATGAGCCCATTCAGTCATTCAGGGTCATGAAAGAATTCCTGGGATCCGAGATGAGCTTGGCTGCTGTGTTAAAATCTCAGGAGAATAGAAGTGCTTTTGCACTAAAATTTCTTAATAATGTGACAGAGATGGACAGTTTGTTCAATAAATATGATTTACAAACACACAAGCAGTCAAAAGCTACCCATGGGAAGGTTTAAATGTACTATTCTCTACATTTTAGAATAATAATAAAGACAAGGCCCATGAGTAAAGCCCATAACTACAATTACTCCAGGGGCCGGGCAGCCAGTTTCATAAGGTGGCCTCCTGGGATGCTTTTCCAGTTGTCCTGAAGGAGGTCCATATATGCTGAGCTCTCATTGGCTGCTATTCCTTCCATCGCTAGTCAAAGGTCTCCAAAACCATTTCTACAGTGTTTAGGCCAGTTGGCCAGGTCATGTGATGCAACACTCTCTCACTCACCTTTGTAGGTGGCTTGACGTGTCCAAACCTTTGACTGGTATTGTGTGTGGGTGTGTGTGTCTATACACAAAGCTGTAATCTATTAAAGTTGTATGTATGGTAAGAGAAACAATATGTTATATTTTATAAAATATTTAATTTTATTGTCCAGCAGGGGTCGCTATGAGACACAATGGCTCGATTGGCCCGTTCATCTCACCACTTCTGTTTCCTTCCTGGAAGGTGCTGGGGCTGGCCGTCTGTCTGCACAGGCCTGGGGGCGCGGATCCTCCAGGGAATGGCTGGCACACACGGTAGCCGTACGGCTTGGGCGGATAGGGTGAATTCATGGTGTTGAAAGCAGAGTCGCTGGGGTCCACCGAATACCGCTTGGAGTCGATCGGGTCAACCAGGTAATCCTCGGGCATAGAGGTGTCTGCTGTGTGTGAAACAGAAGGTGGGAGGTATGAGGCGGGGTCTGTATGGTCTGACCGTGTTTCCTAAGCTGGTCCTCGGGGACCCCCAGACAGAGCTAAAACATGGACTGGCTGAGAGCTGAGAGGGAGCAAAAACATGGACCGTCTACTGGTCCCTGAGGACCGGGTTGGGAAACACTAGTCAAACAAACATAAAGGCCTGGTCCTGCTGAGAAGAGCTGCCATTAAAACTGATAGTTTAGCCGGAGGACTCAAAATGCTATTAGCTTTTTAGCTATATAATTAGATTTTAGCTGTTACAGGATAAAGGATACAAAGAATGTAAGAGCCCAAACAATCAATGGGTTTGCGGACATGGGTCATGGATATAGTGTTCGTTCTTTTCTCTTTCATGGATGGATATTAGAACTCGTGAATCAGGTGGTGTGTGTGCTGAGTCATTTAATTTTACTAATAATCTTCGATTTACCTTTAGTTGCTCATCTTTTCAGTGTGCTTCCCATATCTAGATAACCGTATTTTGTGACGATGACCTTGATAACATTTTAAGCAATTATTAACCAAGCAGATGTGTCTTAATTAACATAAACCATTTGCGGCACTAAAACCCTTTTGGCCTTATGAAATGGTTTCGCTTATTACATTTTCCGGTAAATAGAAGCATAGGTGTACGAGAGCTAATGATAGTTTTGTAACTACTATCCTCCGTACCATATTTAAATAATTTATGCTTAACCTACTTAACCTTTCTTTTCAAAACTCATTTAAAATTAAATGAATCATGTAAATGGGGGCAGTGTACGTGGTTAATTTTAAAAACATGCATAGGCAAGAAAGTTTCTATATTAAGCACATTAAGGCAGGCATACAGTGCAGTTCAGGTACTTAAAGGCACGACAAAGGTCACATGACCTCCCTACAAGTCTGGTCTTAAGGGTACATTTTGCAGCAGAAGCCAATGTTACTGGACTCAACACTATCAAGTGTTTTAAGCATTTCACATATGTGACGGACATAATTGTCACCTTCTGCATGGACTGGAGCTCCGCTTTTAATCCCACTGCCCACCTCGACCCAATAAACAAACGAATGGTTATGGGAATCAGCTCAGTCTTATACCCCTGGCCGTTGGACTTCCTATCACGCAGATGTCAGGTCATCAGCACAGGTGGCCCACAGGACTATCTGCTCTCCCTGCATCACAAATAGTTTGACATCTCAGCGCCATTAAAATCCCCAAATATGTAGATGACACCATCATGTGGCTTATCTCTGGTAATGAAGAAGCATAATACCATCTGGAAGTAGACAGAGCAGTCACCTGGTATGCTAACAGTGACCTCTAGCTCAGTGCAGTTAAAATACTCAAAATTGTAGTGGACTTCGGGCACCTGCAGAATACCAAATTCCCCATCTACATCCATGACCAACAAACAATCAAGAATGACTCTTTTAAATTCCTGGGAACCAATATCTGCAGATCTCTAAAATGACACATTAACACAGATCACTTCATCATGAACACAGATCACTTCATCATCAATGACTATGGCAAAGCATTGTAACAAAGGCCTCTAAGATAACTGCTACTGTCCTCCTCTCTGCTGAATCCCTGTGCACCCAGTGTAGCACCAAATGTGCCAATGGGAGGACCACAGACACATGTCAAGGGCTCTTTCAGCTACTTCTAGAAGATCTTTTACATCATTCATGTCCAAAATTAAGAGCAGCCCTCCTCCTGTGCTTAGTATTGTGTCCCTTGTCTTGTGGTAGAATTCATTTGCACCGATCATCCCTGTTTTTACACTTACTGAGCGCCTATTCCACAACTTATTCCATAACCAGTGTTTGACTTTTTATTTGCACGTTTGAACCATACTTTCTGTGCATTCTATGTTGGGGATCTATTCTGCATTCTGTTTGATCTGTTTATGACACGTAGCCTTATTCTGAATCATATTTAAATTGTGGGGAAAAAGCATTCTTCTGAATTTTAATGATGTGCACGTGAGAAAAATAGTTATCTGTGATTGTCACTGAGAATTTTCCACAACCAAAATCAGTCACTCCTTCATTATTTCTGTTTTGTGTTTTATTTCGAAAATCAGGTTTCAAGTATAATTGAGTCGCTCTTAATTTTCGCCTAATATTTGTATTATGAAATGTATTAACAAATTCACATCGAATTCCTAACGTTGTTCCCGTACTTAATTACGAAGTGTTACCTTGTTTCTGTGTGCAACAAGGAAGCCATCTTTGTTCAAGTGATCTGGTAAACACTGTGGCAATTATTTTTATGCACTGTGTTTGGAAACTGTAGCATTTTGTGTATCTCATTTACGGGAGCTGCAGGGATCTGCATTGCTGAAAAAGAACCTAAGAATGTATTAAACACACCTTTGCTCTCCTTAACCGTAAACTTTCTTTTTTAGCCCACCGCTGCTTGAAACGGAAGTAACTATTTGTCAGCTTCACACTGCGCTGGGTGCAGTTAATCATGGGTACACAGAAACACTTGTGGGTAAGAAAAGTGTTTGGTAGAATTTCCACCAGAAACCAAAGATCAAACATGTGACCTAAAAGTGAAAACCTCAAAGCAGGGTCCCATAGTCAGTCTGTAACACATGCAACATACCTTCGTGTGTCTTTGAGCTCAGACAGTCTTTGTCAATTATTTACTAACTCAGTCAATACTTTCCTGTCTATTTTATTCAAAGGAACAAAGTAGCAGGCTTGATTTTTCATTAATTATCATTGTTGGAATATATCTCAGTGATTCTCTCATTGGTACAATACTATCTCAGTAGAGAAATTTAAAAAATTAAAAGTAAAATGCTGTGTGCTATGGAAATGATGCAGAATAATTTAATTGTTTCATTTAAGGATGTTGTCTCCATGCCTCTATTAACCCCACACACAGAGAACAAAACAGAGGCTGCAGTCACTAAGGTCCTCTCCCATGAGAACATCACTGCTGCACAAGCCAGACTTGATCTCCATGGAAACTGCTGCCAAGACAACGAAACAGCAACAGGCTGCAGTCATCCAGGGTCATGCCTGGGTGCTGTCTACCCAAACAAACATGAACTTTAAGGGCACGTCTCAGTCCTCAAAAGTAGCTCTATCAAAATACAATAAAAAAAATCTCTTGCTGCAAGTGAATATTCACTATGAATGTTTAAGACAAAAGCCAGGATGCACAACCGGAAACATGCAGCTGCATGTCCTGATCTGAAAACATCGGTGGCACAGCGCTACCTCCGACATGTGACCCTGTTGCGAATCAAACAGCATGAGACAGCAATTTTCTGACTTATGGAGTGACAGGTCTTACGGCCCCCGAGTTCCACATCATGATTTCAACATCCCCAGAGAGCCGGCAAACTGATCAGAGAGTGCAGCAAGCTGCAGGCAGGGTGCGGCGCATTTCAGCCGTGGAATGCAGCCCCCTCTCGTCGCGGTGCCTCGATTACGTGCTGACGGCACCGCAGGGTTTGCCATTCCTCGGTGCATTAATTGCCGTTTCAGATTCAACTTATGGAAGCCCAGGAAGTTTTACTTTAGTCAAGTACTTTGTGAGGAAAAAGCATGGTAGCAAGGCTGAATCTCAGGTCAGGGTGTACCGCGATGTACACCTTTAATGTCAGTACTCCACTTCAAACCTCCATTCAACTTCAGGAGCCTCTTATGCAGTGCAAGGGCACAGGGAACAAGGCAGGAGACACCTGTACAATTTATAGACACTAGTTCACCCAGGCATATATTTTTGGACTGAGAACCCGGAGGAACCCACAATAAATGCAGGAAGAACATGCAAACTCCACGTGCGCAATTACTGATGGGAATCGAACCCTAGTTCTTGGACTCCTAACCACCAAGCCACAATGCCGCTCTCCTGGAAACAGTTTTCATTACCCCCCAGGACCCTCACAGACTCATAACCTGGACGGTTTATATAAATAAATGTACAGTGACACCGGGACAGTTATACACCCACGCATATGAACATCTTATGTCAAGGGCCATAATTCACCCAACTCAACCTCAACCAAGAAAACATGATGAGAAATAAACACAGACTGCAAGCTGAAGAACCAAACTAACAGTATTTTTTACACCTGACAAAAGATCAACTCAGGTGATTACGTTCAGAGTGAAACGTAGCAAAACGGCAGATGTTAGCAAGGCTAGTAAGACCGCTCTGTACACAAAGCTACATCATCACAGCTATGACCAGTCCTACATCATCCCACAGCACTGTCACTATGCTCAGGGAACTAATACGACTTACAGAGCACAGTAACAGAAAACTCTCCAACTACAGTTTTGCAGCAAAACATCTACAATAAATACATAGTATAGTACTAACTTATGGACTATTATAGCTAAAAAGTATTTATACTCTGAAATTAGGTATGTTATAAAGAGTAGTTGTATTTTTTAATGTGTATATATCAATGCGTTTACGGATGCTCCCTGGGCTACGTTCCGATAGACCTATCGTAAGGCAAAAATCTAACAAACATTATAGCCTAGCCTAGCCTAAACATGCTTACGACACTTACATTAGCCTGCAGTTGGGCAGAATTGGTAACACAAAGCCAAATTTATAATAAAGTGTTGCACATCTCATGTAATTTATGGAATAATGTACAATGGAAAACAGAATGGAATCAGAATATCCATCGTAAACTCAAAATATCGTAACAAGGACCACTGTAACCCGGGGAGCGTCTGTATATGTATGTACATGTTGTTATGTTATTTTTTAAAATTTTTCTTTTTTTCTCTCTTCTTTTCCCCCCCGTGCAGGTGAACGGTGCGAGGGGGAGTGGGAGGCCGGAGCACGTACTGGAGGCCGCGTTGCCCTCACAGCCCTTGTCGGCATGGTGCCGCACGAACTGCTGGTCGCTGAAGAGGTTCTCGCAGTGCAAACTACGGCACAGCTTCTTCAGGAAGCGCAGCACATAGCCAACACTGTTCACCACGGGCAGACTGAGAAGGTGCTGCTTCCCATCGAATGTGGCTGGAGGCAGAACGACAAAATAAATGATGAAGTCAGTTTCGGGGGGGGGGGGGGGGGGGGGGGTTAATTGGAAATACCCAAGGAAAATTTAAAATTTTTTTAAAAAAAATGTTTTATTTACGCGC
>JAODJX010000111.1:694379-726045 GCA_026776945.1 Isichthys henryi
CAGGCCGGCTCTGCAGAATCACACATCTCACCCGAACACACAGCACCTTTCCGTACGTTCCGCGCGGTCACCGTAACGGGCTCAGGCCGGTTCTGCAGAATCACGCATCTCACCCGAACACGCAGCACCTTTCCGTACGCTCCGCGCGGTCACCGTAACGGGCTCTGGCCGGTTCTGCAGAATCACGCATCTCACCCGAACACACAGCACCTTTGCGTACGGCCCGCCGGGTCACCATATCGGGCTGAGACCGGTTCTGCAGAATCACGCATCTCACCTGAACCTTTACACCTTTACACATGCTCCGCCCGGTCACCATGTCGGGCTCATCATGAATCTCGCCTGTCTTTAATTCCCTTTCTTACTCGATTACAATCATGTAAATTATGAAAATGCCCATTAAGTGGTCATTAAGCCCTAATTACAGGAAGCATGCAAATAGGTACAGGAAATGGCAGGTGCCAGAGGGCATAATCTCGGGGGGATGGGGGTCGTTTACCCCCCCCCCCCCCCCATAGCAACAAACTCTCTCCTACGCCATTGGAAGAAGGGGCAGGAATGCCGTAAAATAAAGCGACAAGAAAGCTGCAGATAAAAATATCAATAAAATAAATATCTTCTCAGTTAATTGACGATCCGCCCGCCCCCTGCATCACCTGTATATATCACCATGTATTGTTTTTCAGCTAATCAATAGGCTCACTGACAAGACATAGTGTACAGCAGAGAAATGGTCAGATATCAAGGTCTATTATATAGACAAACAAAAACTGAGACCTTTTAATACTGGACTATAAAACCAAAAACAAACTATATTTCAAATTATATTCAATATTTCGAATCAATAATTCAAATCATTTTCCACCGACCTCCCAGTCCTTCTACCAGGCTAATATACTTTCACCTACAAGTTTAAGTTGGCATTTACAGTCGAGATTTAAGTTTGGCTTTCACCGCTCGGTTCTATAGATATATAAATGATGACTAATGGCTTGATTCTAATAATTGACCAAATTAAAATTCAATACAATAAGGCATAGCCTTGTTAGCATCAGCAGCTCACACACACAAACCAAACAAAATACACACAGAATTCCAGCAGCAATGTTTTTCATCTTGTTATTCCAAAACCAGGTTGCCAGGTACAGAGCCATATTTGCATTTCTTCTACTGCAAAAACATGTGAGACCAAAAGATACCCCCCCCCCGCCTTCGCCAAAGTGGTCTCTTCCTGCCGGTTTCCACCACACGATTGGCTGGCACTTCTCCATCTTTATACCTGTGCTTGCTGTACTAGTAGGGTTCAGCCTGACCACCTGCTCAGTAGGGAGGCATAAAGAGCCACAGCTACTGCTGGACTTCACACAAAGGCCCAAAAAACAGGCAGCTCAAAGGGGTAAAAGGCACATGAAATATTAAGACAGCTGCCCTTAAAAGAGTGTTTACTGAACAAGCACAGCGTGGGTAATGGGCTTCCTGCTATCGGCTTGCATTGTACTCCATTCTGAGTATTCTGGACTCTTCTGGTCTCTTTTCTCCTCCCATTACAATGAAAATGATTATTTCTGCCCATTTTCCATGCTAATTTATTTCAGAGGGGCAGTCGTGCTGTACGTTTAATTGCACAACCCCCCCCACCAAATGCAACGTCAATCGCCAAGGCTCCAGAGGTGCAGCCTCACGGCTATCTCCACTGGGTCCATCGCAAGGAGGCATTTTGCCGTTTGGTGTGGGGACCACACCCCCTCCCACTTAATGCTGATTGACACTGGGGTTGCGTAGCACTTTAGAGCAGAGCGCTCTGGAGCTGCCGGCACAGAGGGCATCCCGGGGGGGGGCAGGGGGGATTCCGATTAACATGCAATAGCCAAAAATATATTCACATATTTGATTATGCCGTAGATGAATTCAAGCTGTATTCATTCAGACACGACGGGAGCGTAAATTACTCAGAAAGTCACACATACAAAGGTTTGCCTCACACAATCTAATTTCCTCTTCAAGCGACAATGTTTTAGAGATAAGACTTTAGTATGTGCTGCATCAGTTTAAAACAAGCAATGCGACTGCATTTGGAGTATCCACAAAAGGTCAATATTTCATTTAATGTGCAGGCTGATCCATAACGAGCGGTAAATGTCAAATTCACAGCCCCGTTCCATGTCTGTTTTTATTAATCCTACTTTTGGAAAAGACATCTAACCCCAGACTGAATCTTTAAAGAGAGTAACAAACGCTTCACATTAAATAAACTAAAATGAACTAAAATGTTTAAACCTTAAATTTTAGTCGTTTCAGGTAAACATGCGCATCAAACCGCCAATATCCCAAGTGCATTGTTTGTTCGGCCTTTTTTTTAAAAAAAAAAAATTAAAATTAAGAATAGAAAAAACCCAAAAGTAACGTAAGCATAATACTCTGTAGAATAAAAAGAACATATTTACAACTGAGACCGTGTCACCATGGCAACAGACAGATAATCCAATACAGCAACAGACCGCACTGCCAGGTGATAGAAAAACGCACCGTGTGTGGACTCAAATCACATGGATCGAAGAGAAGCTTTTTCTCAGAAATCCTGAACTTCATTACAACGTCTGCTGCCTGTCACATTCGATTTTCAGATTTGCGATGAGATACGACCGAACATACAATAAATTTGACCCCAGTTAATGAAATGCGAAAACAGGGAGGTGTACTTCAAAGACCAGGCATTTCTGTGAAACGGTATTGTGGTCATCTTTTCCATTTTGTAACACAGGTGCCCTAATTCACCTGTATTTTAATGCATTAATTCTGATTATCCATTCATTACATGCATGAAAATTCACCTCTGAGGGAAGCCCCTATCTCTCACTTGTATTATATGCGATTCATTTTTTTTTTTTGAATCCCTACTGAATAATTCACTTTACTGAATTAATCATTCACAGAAACTTAATTATACCCCTTGCAGATAAACTCTCGCACATGATCGTTGCTTTTACAGCAATAGCAGGATTAAGGACATTCCTGGTGTCCAAAGCAGAAACACACCACACAGGCAGCAAAGTGCGTCCCCAGCTGGAAGCATTATGGCAGTACAAAGCCAAACTAAAGATGCGCGTGACCTTCTCCCAAAGTACGAGACTTCTACAAAGACAGACTGCACACAAAACATGCAGCCTAAGATATCTGATTACACCCGACTGCCTATGATCCCTCCAAATGTATCTGCAGATCCTGAGGCTGCTTCCCGCAAACAGGTTTATAAACGTCTCGATTATCTGAAGTAGGTGCTTTGATTATGTCGTGAAAACATACAAACTTTGAAAAAAGAAAAACAAAAAGAAACTCTTTAAAAAAACGTTATAGTAACACAAGCTTATCTACAACAACAAAGTGCTACAGTAATGAGCCAAACTAAATACTGACCTCAAAAGGGATGGGGGGGGAGGGGCGGATATAAAATATTGAGGCGACTAGCATCACGCAGGCCGGGAATCCATGAATACTCTGTTCTGGTTACTGCTGTTACCCTAATGACAGTTCAGTAACTGCAGGTCCTGGATCCTACAATCTAATAAAGCCAAACAGGGTAGAAGACAAGATTCATCCCATGTCAGAAATTTCCATCATGTCAGTTTACATAAGGGCTTTCCGGGCATCTGGCTCCGAATGCCAGTGTAATATACCATTTATTTGCTGAACCAGCCCTGGACTTTCTCTTCTGTGCAATTCCCGCCTTTTTCAGGCGCAAACTGCCACCAGATTTAACGAGGGAGTTTCCTTTCCCCTGGAAACGCACTCACATCCGAAGACACTACAGGGAATTCCTACCTAAAGGTCATGGAAGAAGGACTCCATGAACATAAGGAAAGGGAGTGTCTTTAGGTGGTGGGGGGAGTAAAACGGCCACATATCACAGGCCAAGAGCTACACTAGTGCTGCGATTCATTTACCCTGGGGGCTGGAAGTCCGGAATGACGTCACAACTGAGTTAAACACGTACCAGTCCAAGTCAGAAAGCCATGCAGCGGTAAAAGAGACCTGTTTCAAAAAGCTGTTTCTTGCTTAGGATAACTTCTCAGATCGTCCAGACAACTTGTCAGATTTAACTTATCCCAGTTTAAATGGCCTTTATCTTCCAGTTCCACTTGAAATTTCTGCCTAGAAACCAGTCATTTCTGAGTTGGAAGGCAGCATAAGCAGACATTATCTTACCCAAACTAAATTTTCACTTGCATGACCGTGTTAAGCGTGAACCCAGAGAAGATCGCACCTGTCCGTCACCAAGCACTGAGTCTGTAAGTAGAGACCTTAAATTCTCACTCCTGCATTGATCCATGTGTCACGCAAACAGACGTCTGCGGATCCCAGGGACAGATAAGCCTTTTAAGCCACAAAGAAGAGCATGAATTTATCTGAAATTATTCCTCTTAGTTTGCTATGTGAAAAATTACTCTCCGCTTGGATAAAAAGTGCTCTAAAAGGAATTGTTAACAGCTCTAATTTGATTCATTTGTTTGCTGTTAACAGACATTCTGTGCGTCTGCAGACATGGGGCGCCATCATTCAACCGTCATATAGCATTAGTTGTGCATTTCCACCACTAACCATGTTGCTTAATAGGTGAAAGGTCTGTTTGTGAGGCTCCTACTTGTGCATATCGAATGTTAAGGACGTGTGAAACGTCGGCCCATTAACACCGAACGAGGTGTCGTTACTTCCACTCCAGTGCATGTTCTGTGGTTTTTTTAAAAATTTAATTTAAAAAAAAAGCCCGCAGCTCTCTTTCCACAGACTGTTCATCACACTTCCTTCCGCATGCCTTCACAGCTCAAACTGAGTTGCAATTAGAACTTTTCTTCTGGTATCTGCGTTCTTTACTGAAGACCGAGCGTTTATACAACAGACCATTTCTGCTTCTAATGGCTAAAAGTTAATTTATAAAACAGCAGAACTTCTCCCCAAATACAAGACTTCCCAGGAGCAGAGCATGTATGCAACACAAATATGTTTTGCATACCCAACTAACAGGGAAGGTTCCTAATACAGTACTTTAGCTGACGTTCTTACGGTAACATTAATGAAACGTTATTGCCACGTTTTAAATTTTAACAAAGGTGCTGTCAATGTCAGTACGGTAAAATTATTACCTGAACATCCTTTAGACACAATTTGTTTAAACATATTGTTTTATAATAAATACGCACGCATTGTGAATACATCACCCAGCCTTGAACCCACGACCTTTAATGTGTAAAGTGACACTGTTACCCAACGGCCCACAATGAGTTTCGTGGGTTTTAAAAATATTAGTCTTAGCTGTAGTAGTGGGCCATTGCTCAAGACCATTAAGAAAACATGACACTTTGAATGTTTCCACACATTAATCAACGCTCCTATAACAAACAATTGTGGTAACACTTTACTTAAGGCTAAGTTCTTAGTCATTTATAAACACATTAATGACAAATAATAATACATTCATAAAACATTATAAACATGGCTACATGATTTTATATTGCATTATAAAGGTATCTTTAGTGCATTATTAATAAGAGCTTCATTAGACATTATAATCATGGCTATAAATACATATATATATATTTATATATATATAAAAAATCATAACAAATTATAACCACGTTTATTATGCATTATGGCTGCCTTATGAAGCTCTCACCTATAATGCACTACAGATACCTTTATAATGCAATATAAAAGCATCCTTAATGCTTATACTGACCATTGTAATGCATTATAAAGGTCTGTATACTACATTATAGATGAGAGTGATTTCATGGTAATTATCCTCCAGGTCCAAATGCAGAAGACCAGCCCCACAGAACAATGCACGCCACAATACTGTACATGCTGAATTATGTACACTGATCAGCTGCAATACACCAGCAAGGAAGTGCTTCTTAGATGTGAACCTGTGTTTCCTTCGAACAACTAGGACCATTTCTCTCAGTGGATTAATTCCAAGTTTTCACGGTGTTAAATTCCCTGCATTAGTAGAATGTTCATTTTAAAGTCAACTGACAAACACTAACATCCCACAATACTTCAAAACCCTCTCCAGTTCACTAAGCATTCGCAGCACTCTTCCTGTGTCCCTCTGAGGTCTTGCCAGGTATTATTCCAAATTGACTTAGTCCAAATTGACTTAAAGTTCCTTACGCTTGTTGTATCTTCATAAATATTTTTTCATATGGAAAAAGTTATCTTGAGGGTTCACAAATCTTCCAGCAAATCTAATTGGTTATATAACAATTATGCCAAGCATGCAATTAAAAAATAACAACTGCTCATCACAAAAAAGATCACCAAAATGAAAATATTGAGAAACATGTTTAAAAATTTAAACAGCACATCGAGAAACATGACAATGACTGGTTACACACCCCCGTCAGTGCATTGTAGCAATGTGTTTCCGTAAAGCTTATTTTTGTGAATGGGGTTAAAATGAAGAGAGAGAAACGTTAGGCAGTAAGACTAAACAGATCCCCACGGCACAGGAGTGGACTGGCCAAGCGTGGGCCGCAGTGAAAAGAACCGGAACTGGAATTCTGGGTCTGTGTTATCAGAGCAGAAGATACTACAGCCTCTCATTGTATGCGGTGGCAAGGAGCACGCGCAAAGCTTCAAAGAACTTCAAGAAAGCCGCAAAAAGCTTCAAAAAGCCCCTTTGCTGATATCGCAAATTCCGGAAGCTGATAAAAGTATTAAAGGCAAGAGAACCGGAGTTCAGTGAATCCCTTCGATTTCAGCCATTTCTGTAATGTTCAAGCCACTCCCACACTGGGGCTTCACGCTGTTCCTTAATGCCTGTCGTCTCCAAATTACCATATGAATCATATTTTAAATACAAGAAACCAAGGTTCGACGTTGTGTGTGTGTTGGGAGGGGGGGTTACTGCTCACTCAGAATTACATTCGATAGAGGCATTTATCTTTCATCTGACAGCAAATCTCCTCCTGCACCTGTACTCGACTTATGACAGCGAATTTGTCTACTTGGTGTTTTGGTTTCATCTCCCACCGTTTGATCTCCTGGGAAAACGAAACATGCAGCGGCGGTACTGTGTCTGCAGCAGCGTCCCAAACGGATTAAAGCGTAAAGTAGTGTTTACTCCCTCAGGTCTGCAGACGAACGGGCACGAGAAAATAACACGTTTTGGAGAGAAATAAAACTAGCTGTGAACAGAGGGGAAGCACTCCTTCTTACTCTGCGAGAACGCCTCCGTCACCTCCCCGCATGGTTTGCTCCCGTCCTTATCGCCACCCAGGTCGACCAGCTGCCAGCAGCCCCGGCCCTTGTCGTCACGGCGATCCAGTCTCAAGCGCAGCCTAACGCTCTGCACGCCCAGGATGCTGGATATCCAGGACACTGTGGGGTCTTGAATGTCCCGGCCTCTGAGTCTCATTCCAACAGCGTGTAGTACGGAGAGTGAAGCATTCCACTGCAACACAGACAGTGAGAGAGAGGGGGCCAAGCCCTTATCTGGAGAAATCGCTGAGGAAGGTCGCAGATGAAGTACACAGACTCTATTCAGATAACGTGCCCAAGCAAGATAAACGTAAATAAAAAACTATACATTAATCAAACTACAAAAACCTAAGCACACGTTCCACATTTTAGCTGTTCAATTGTGCATGCAAATCTGGGCACAAATTCAAACTAGATGAGATTATTTTGTGATTTCATCGTTGTGAAATTCCACAGTCCAAATCACTCGGTGCTCATCTGGACCCTTCAGAATGAATCCAGAACAATCTGTCTGTGCTGAAAAGACTCCAACAAGCACAAGCAGGTGTCTGTCAAGACACTCTTACAGGGCCTATTCGATATGATGTGAACGTCACCCCTTGAAAACATTTGGCACGTCATGAAACGAAAAACACGACAAAGGAGACCACGAATGGTTGAGCAGTTGAAATCAGGCAAGAATGGGAGAACATTCCACTTTCAAAACTCCAGCAACTGGTCTCCTCAGTTCCCAAACGTTTACAGAGTGTGGATAAAATCGGTTAAGCAACACAGTAGTAAACTAACCCCCGGCCCAACTTTTTTGAAATGTGTTTGTGTGACTGAGCATATATTTGTCATAAAATAATAAAAGTTTTTGATTTTAACGTTTGATACGTTCTTTGTTCTATTGTTATGGATTGATATGATTTTAAAATTATTGCATTACATTTTTATTTACAATTTACACAGCATCTCAAATTTTTTTTTAAACGAGGTTGTATACTAAACTATGTTGTGCGATACAATACAATAAAATACAATAGAATGCGATACAACACTGCACTATATTATACCATACTATACCATACTAAATGAAAATGACCATACAGCTCTTCAAAGCAACAGGCAGACAGGATATGATTCCAACAGGGTGCTTTCACAATATGAATAAAACCACATCTCTCACCATTAAAAAGCCCGTTATAGCCAAGAAAGCTCAATAATTATACAAATAATAAGTGAAAAGATTAAAGGGGGAAAATTGCTCAAATTTTCCTGAGGAAACAAATCGAGTGAGGCATTCTCAGTCATTTCAGTTTAGCGTTCTTTCGATTTGCAAGCCTTTCACGTCGCTCTTCTCTGAACAAAGAAACTACAGACGTTCTGTAAAATAAATTTCCCAGCGAGTCCTTTTATGATTCCAGCTGAAATAATCCGAACGTGTTGGCATGTTCCCATTTCAGTCAGTCACAGGGCTCAGCCACTTTAAATATAATACGAATGTAATACCACTGTGGTTTACAAATCCCACAACAGATTTTGTCACGTTCATAAATTACACACAACTCAGAAAAAAAGCAAGCCACTTTTTTTTAGTACTTGGAGCCAGATAAAGAAGCTTGGGGGGGGTGAAGTCCTGGGGTGTCGTCATCTTTCAGTGGCTTGTGTTCTGGACACACAGGTCTCAGCGGATGGCAGCAGATCCCTGGGGATCCTGGAAGATCCTGACAGATCCCTGAGGTTACCAGAGATTGTCCAAGCTTTGAAGGGTGATTACATTATACAGAGTCACATTCTAAAGACGGCCATCAGTGCAGTGATCTACCAAGAGCTAGGGAGGTGAAAAATGTATTAAACAATCATCAACATTATGTTTAACAAGACTGTCATGGAACGGATATTTTTCATTCAATGTGGATAATTCCTCTTTCAATTTATTTTAAATAAATTGAACAGATTTTACTCTTACAAACCTCAACTCAGCTGACCTTCCCAATCAAGTGATACCAGTTCCTCGATCAGCAATCACCAGAAACAAAAACCATCAATGTTTGATTTCTGCAATGTACTAAATCAGCGTTCAGACAAACCAGTCTTTAATGGCACTGGCAGAGGAGTGATCAGCACCCAAGTTTCAGTGGTTCAGCTTTTGGTCATTTTCATAATATATTTTGTTCTACCAGATTTGCAACATTCTTATGAAAAATTGATCAAAAAACAGACAAAGGCACAGACAGTTTTATCACCATAATTGCATGAAAAGAGCATTTTCAACACTTTTTCGAAAAATTTGCAAACCACGTGCTAGACCACATAATCTGGTCCTTTTCCAACTTCCCTAAAAAATAGAGATAGCCAATCAAAACCTACACAGACAAACCTGTTTGCTCCATGTCAAAATATTTTGATTGAGAACAAAACACTGTGTAGGCTTTTATACCATTTTAATACCATGTCTGTGGTAAAAATTGCATTTTGATCAAAATGTCAGTAAGAATTCAACCATGGTGCTGATTTTCGCTTAAAAGCCCTGAGTGTTAGCCAGTTAACAACATTCTCTGTAACCCACGTATGTAGATAACATGCTGGTCTGAAGCGACTCCACAACTTCCTGTTTATAGAATACCAACCAGGTGCAAAGCCATTCTAAGCCACTGATACTTCCTGTTTTTGGGCTAGTTGTGGCCACTTCTGTGACCTTCTTTACTCATCCTGATTCACAAACACATTGCTATCTCGTTTCGTGTGTCTCTGGCTTGGAGATCATTCTAAGGTAACAAAACACAGTTTTCAGTCTGTCTGGGGGGGGAGGGCAGGTCTGACAGGCACGTCGCACCTTTCTTGCACTCCAGGGTAACCACTACTGCATGTATTCTTCATACACTGGGTACAATAACTGGCAGGCCAATCAACCCTCAGCTTTCATCAACACCACCATCCGCGATTTAATTGGACAGGGCGTGTAGGAAAGAAAAACGCTACACAATCTAATTTTCGTAATCATTCTGATTGGTGACTGTTCGGCACATGAAATTAGTGTTAGGCAACACTGCACAACACAAAACAGAGAAGCAAAAATACAAATTAGACATATGAATAGAAAATTAATAGCTAAAATATGAAAGCCTATTTTAAAGATTTAAGCACAGAAGTTCCTAAAAGCATGAAAATATAAAAATCACATGTGCAAACCCAATTTCCTGACAGTACAGCACAAAAGACGTACAACGACGAGATCAACCTGAGGCACCTTTGCTGTCTGGCCGTCCATCATTATTAGTAATTTGGGAATACTGCTTACAAAATATGGACTGGAATGCAGAAAAACATTACTGTAAAATGTGAAAATATTTCTGGGATGCCATTAAAAGTAGGTACCTCCAAAATTTTGCACAAGGATATTCACAACATAGTGCAGGAGACTGACAGAGTAACGCTAGAATGAGCGTGACAGAAATCAATTCAATCACTTCCGTTCACTTAGACGGTTCACGTATCTATGGCGAGTGATACAGCAGATATGTAAAGCAAGCGGAAGGAAAGTTACTGTATTTCACCGTGGTGAAACATTTATAAACTCTTGGTGAGCTGTCTGTAGGATCACCACATTTAACAGATAGCCGTTTCGCATGAAAGAAAAGGCAAACGTTGGCCTTTGAAAAAGGTGTCCAGGCTTTTAAAATATTCACATAAATGATATAAAACTCACCGCGCGCAGCACACAAGTACGGCTGCGGATTCTGGATCAGGGGCTTTCAGCCACTGCCATGAAGGTGTAATTAAGCATTTATTGTTTATCACCAAGCGCTGAAGGAGTAAAATCTACTGGCTTCCTATAGTTTTAAAGGGAAAACGTGCGAATCAAAAGGGACGGCAAAGTCAATACAGGATGGTGACTTTGACTACGAGTATTTCCGAGAATTTACTTGAACCAAATTAAGGTTAACGTGGATAATAATCCGTCCATTTTCCGGAAAAGCTCATCCACTGCAGGATGATGGTGAGCCTGCAGTCCCCCCCCCCCAAAGGAAAGCAGAGGTACACATCACAGCCAATTTATAGACATTAATTCACCACATTTCGTAATTTAAATTGAGCAAAGAAACTGGTAGAAGGAATCCAGAATGAACACTGAGAGAACATGGCAGGAAATAATAATAATAATAATAATAATAATAATTACAACAATCAACAATGATGATGTTGCACACAGAAACCCATCTGCAACAAATTTCCAGAATAATGATTATTTCGCTCCCAAGACTGTAACTGCAGGTAGAGCAGAAAAAAAAACCTCAATTTTGTAATATTATTATTTTGGCTTTACAGTGCAGAAAACTTTTTGGTTTATTGGTTTGCATTTCATTATTTTCAAATCCATTCTATTTTTGTGAAATAAAATGTTTAATCACCATTTTAATTAAAATATACGCCATGAATTCTAATCTCTAGATTAATATAGATTTATTAAATTATATTTTAATGCGGCCCTTTCCGTGAAGTACTCAGATAAGAGGGCGCAGGCTGAATCTTGTTAGCTAAATGAAATGCATTTTCAGCTTTTACATATTCGAATCTGAAATGCTTTCGCCTCTCTGTGCTCGTCCTACGACGAATGAAAACTGACAGCGAGGGAAAACTGTGAGCTCTATCAGTCATATCTGACGCATACAGATTCACACAGATGAAATGCCGGGCTCCATCCTGCCTGGCCATTCGGGGACTGAATTCCCGCTGCTCCCAGCCACAAGAAAGAGGACCTGCTGTCCTCCTGACCCAAAGGCGGACGGAGTCATCTTTAACCCCGAGGTTTTCATAAACATTGTCACTTGGCATCCTGTCAGCTTTTTTCCTTTTGCTTTTCCTTTTCACCATATGATGTCATGGTAATACCCCCTAACAGGAACTGGGCCCCCAGGGGTGATGCAATTAGACATGCACTTGGGCTGGTGCCCCCGTGTATCCTCCCATCAAGTCCCGCCTCCTTTGCCATAGCAACAGCTTTGAATGACAGCTAAGTCTTCAGACAGCACTGAACAAAAAAAAAAGGGAGGGGACACTGTAACGACCTGTGACAATGACCCGCCGTGCTTATTCATTTGGTGCCTCTCTTTCTTTGTACAGTTAAAAGAAGAGACGAGTTAAATACCTACTGTGACGTTTCAGGGCTCTCAGACTGCAGCAAGCATCGCTCCTCCTTCACTGAGGGTTGGCCATCCTGATACATCTCCTCATGCCTGCAAGACAGAATTAAGAAGACGTCAGCCGAAACAAGTAACGGCACTCATGTGACAAATAAAAAGTCTACAGAAATACTGCGATCTGGCGGACGCTCGCAAATTATACAGACACAAGTGCTTGCTTTAGAAATAATCCATAATAAATAACATCTTGTGTTGTGTTGTGTGTGGCTTACGTATATATTACATTGTGAGGACAGTCCTGTGACAGACTGCGTTCCTCTGAATACATTCCAGACTCAATCTGATCCTGAACTGGATAAGAACATGGAACATTGATGGATGCCTGTAGTTTTTCCTACTGCTTAAAGTAACCGAATGCAAAAATGATAAATATTTATCACTGCCAACCATGATTGGGTATCAAAGGGCCTATTTTGACATGCTTCTCTGAAACATCTGGAGCCTTTTACAAAAAGAGGTGAAGCTTCTTAT
Organism: Isichthys henryi; assembly: GCA_026776945.1. NCBI lineage: Eukaryota > Metazoa > Chordata > Actinopteri > Osteoglossiformes > Mormyridae > Isichthys > Isichthys henryi. The sequence continues at coordinate 707,294 of JAODJX010000111.1, forward strand.
GCTAATTTCATGGCGCCGTTTGAGCAATTATACATGCTGGGCTTGTCGGCATGCAAACAAGTCATAAAGAAAATGCCAAGATGAATCTAACAGCATCACGGGAAAAGGTACCAGGAAAAGGTATGTAGCACAGAGAAAGCTGTCAAATTTACTGCACCCACAATTAAAAATTCCATATCCTTCAAAATTATCTTTTAAAAACTGAATGGAGCCAGTGCACAGGATAGCCTTTTATAATTTAATCATCATTAATTTCTATTTATTTGCCGCTAACTTATAACACTTTCAAATATTACACAATTCAAACACAGAGCCAGATATTTAAGGAGAGAAAGGGTTAAATGTTTTTCTCAAAGGTACAACAGCAGGATCCACAAAAAAAAAATTAAACAGGTCACCAACCGGACAATTGTTTTTTTGTTTTTTTAATTAAATAGACGCTTTGCTAAATAAACAAGCTCTTGCATATTTAGCAGACACATTTATCCACAGCAACATTGTGAGAGGAGGGTCGGCCAGCTCCTGGACCAACTGAGGTGAAGGGCCCTGCTCAAGGACCCAACTGGGTAATCACTCCACTGGCCATGGGATTCAAACCGGCAACCTAGCGTTCACAGGCACAGAGCCCTGACCCACAGAGTCACACCACACTGACATTTATTAAACATTTATTTTACTTAAAATTCACGGCATGCCGATTCTTTTTTTCCATTGGAGCCTGGAGATTAACACAGGAGCGATTAAAGTGTCATTACCTGGGTATAGATTGAGACCTTTCCCTGCTGCCCCTGAATCTACCTGGCACCAAAACTGGCAAAAACGGTTTATTGCAATTCTGCTGAAAATACACATTTGAGCCCTGGCTGAGGGGCGAGAAGACGGCCTGCTCCGAACCCAAATTTCACCTTCTAATCATACGGCGGGTGACAGAGATCCCGACTAAAGTTCTCGGTTCAGAAAAACACCCAGGAATACTCCCCCCCCCACACACACACACACACACACGGCTGAGGATAAGGCATGTGTGGGTCACTCCTTCAGCGAGAGGCATGGAAGATGGGGACCACGGATTTCATGGGGGGCCAGCAGGTCGGGAGGCAGTTAAGAAGATGGACTTACAACTGCTATTCCCAGACTGGCAGTTTTAATTCCAGGAACAGAACGGCTGCCATATCGAAAGGTTCTTAACAGCTTCAGCAAATATATCCAGCTGAATAAACAAAAACTGCGAAACTGTAAGCCGCATAAGTCACTCCGGCTGAAGACAGTGGCTAGGGAGCCGACAGAGGAGACAAGTGATTCTGCAGAATCTGAAAAGTGCAGGGCTCCCCCTTTGAAGGACACACAAAGGACCCACTGCACACCTCCATCCCAAAATCTGTCACGTCACAGCCGAGATTAACCCATGAAGGAAAAACGTTCCTCAAAAAAACATCTGTCCCTACATGACTACAACATAATCCTGTACAGAGGTCACAGTGTCCTCAGAAACATACTTTTCATTATTCAGTGGAATAAGATACAGGAAAATCAAACTAACAGGGGTTGCAAAAAGAACAGAAATGAAAAAAAAAACTGAACGAATAGGACACTGGAAAGACGAATTATACATTACGCAGTTCAGGTATCATTTGGCACTGAAATTGCTTAAGCTAAAACTATATTTTGACAAAATCTACACAGTAGAGTTTTTAAATCTTTTGTCTCTGTCATAGATAATATATCAACGTATTCAAGAAAAAGCTACATTTACAATGGTCTGGCAATATACCAGCAATCTCGGATAAGACAGCAATGCATTGTGGTATTGCGGCCATTTCCTCAAACCTCTGACAAAGTGCTCCCAGACGCTGCATGCACCAGCACTTACTGAATTATTAAAACACTCATCATCGGCTGTGATTTCGATTGCCTCTTTCAAAATAGATTTAATGTGGTACACAGGTTGCAGCCAGAGAAGTTCAGTTCGGAAACGTAGTGGAGCAGGATCGCTATTCCCATGTCGCCGACATAAACATTAGAGAGTATGGAATGGTGAGATTACATACAGGTGATATGCAACACACTACACTTCAGCCCAATTTGCAGAAGTAGGCCTACATGCAGAATTAAAAAACAATGAAAATTTTAAATTTGGGGAACAGTCACGGGAATTAACTCTAGAGATTTAACCACAATACCGTTTAAGGTAAGAAGTTCGCTGCTTTAATAATTATTTTATATGCACTATACACTTAGCAGAAATGTATTCAGAAATACATGCTACTGAAAACCATAGTGCCCAGAGGACAACGGTGAAATCCGAGACAGGGTTCGGTTGCGTTAGAAATAGGCCGTGCCAGATACATGGAATTGCTGACGCCTATTGATCACCTGAGTCAAAGTGTCTAAAAGCAACGCAACGATGGCATTCTTAGTCAGGAAAAAACTGTGCTCGAAAATGAGATTCAGTATTAAAAAACAACACAAGTTCAATACATCTTATTTCAATTATTGTAATATTATCTTTTTTGTCTTAATTATAGCATGTAGAGAAAAGTGCTATTATTCTGTTAACGGATAATTGAAACGATGCAAGGTTAGTTTTTTGCTAATGCAACCGACGCATCCATCACCTCCATCTTTCCTATAAAACAACTCAATTCCGCAAACTGCGGACATCCGCAAAAAGCGCACATCAGCGTCTCGGGTGTCACGCGCTCAAATGCAGACTGAAAAACGTGCCTGTACTAAACCAGACCTGTTTGTGAGGATAACATTCTAAAAATTGCATCACTGGAAATAAACGTTAGAGTATGAATAATAATTATTACAGCTGCATCGCCATTAGAGCAGCTACTGAAAGACATTTTGCCACCATTGCAGGCGAAGGGAGGGAAGAGTGCGATGGTCGGATGCTTCTACAATATACGGAGACGCTCAGAATATTAAACCATAATCGTATATAACCATGTTAGTCTCCCTACAAATAAATGCATATGTATAAGAGAGGTCATTTTCAGGGGAGTCAACTAAAACGACACGATTAAATGGACGCCTAAAACGAGACGTTTAAATGGATGGCCAAAGAAACTAATCTGAAAAAGCCAGATATATGCAAAAACTGAAACTCCAATCCGCAACTTAACAAAGAACTTCAAAAAAATAAAGGGGGGATAACAGCAAAACGAGATAAGAGAAAAGGCGGGCAGACCGCAAACTACATACATACACAACCATACGCCATGGACAATTTACATATATAAAATTAACTAACTTCTTGCCGCCGGGAAACACGCTAACTCACACCGACCCATAGCAGGGATTCGAACCCTCGACTTTTGAGGCAACAGGGCTGCCAGCTGTCACGCATCTGGCGTCAAGCTCACGCAAGAAATCTTTCGGGAAATCTTTATATTCCATTATAAACCTAAAATTAGCTACATCAAAGGCGTTGGTGTAGTTGGCAACACTTAAAGACTATTTACAAGGTAATAAAACTGTTACATACATGTAAATGCGCGTACATTTGTCTCGAGGTGAAAATCTCACACCAGCCAGCTGACCAAAGTTGGCAACCCTGCCGATGTAGTATAACGGCTTGATATTAAGATTAGATATTACCATATAATTAGATCATATGAACTACACATGAACATTTTAACATTCAGTAACGTGTTTCATAATCCTTTCTTTGGATTATGACAGGGGTTTATTCCAGAAAACCGATCACCGAAAACCTAAATATACGTGTCTTATTTATGGCTTTACCTGCCTACGTGAAAGCATCCTTCAGAACAGCAACTGTTTCTTAAAAATAATAAAACCACCATCCCGTTATTTTTTTCTATTAACTTCACAGAAATTAGCCTGCATTTAAGTACTGCCCTATCATTACTTGATAGGTTAGGCCTACATTCTTCTCCTTAATGGATTAAAAATAAATGAAAACACTTTAAAATATTGACAGCAAATCCCAATCGTCTCCCAAAGGCAAAATAAAACGGTATGAACATTAGATATATTGTCTTGTTTTCATATGAATAATGGCCCATATCCATCAATAAAAAATGTTTGCGAAGCACTTCCCTCATCTATATTTAATTAACGAAACAATTAAGGCATTACAATTATCAACCAAGCTAAGAAAAAAAAACATTATTTGCCTTATCACTTCTTAATAAAAAAAAACCGTCGGGTCGAAAGTAATAAATTGAGATTAGTGTGTTTTAAAGGCTTGTATAGCAATTAATAAAATTGTACTAATGTGATTTTTTTAAACGAAGTATCTCGTATAAAACAATAAATGTATAAATAAATGACGCAGGCATTTCCCTAAACATGTGTCATGCAGGTAATCGTAGCAGCTATTCCGATGGGTCTCAGTAAGGTGTGGTGCCAGAATCCCGCAGGAGGAGGACACCCAAGAAGAAATCGTGCAACGTTTGAGAGCCAACTGTTACATGACCATGAAATCGATCCAAGGCTACATAACACGTCCAATCGGACCGTATATTATCACAGCAAATTATTATTTAAGTCCGTAACCCGACCCCGTTAAGCAGCCCATCTATCCGTAACTGGTAAACAGCATAAGGAAAGTGATACCCCATGCACTGTGCGGATAACAGCGCACTTCGTTTAATCAAGACTAAGTACACATGTTCTGGGTGCCTTAGACCATTAAGATAATGTTAAAAGAATTTACACAAAGCATGACTATACTGGACGTGTGGATGGAAACTAACCTAAGGTTCGGCTTGGATGAACATTGTAGGGACAAATCAGCAACGGCACCTGAACAAAACGCGCATGCATTTAAAAATAACGATCTGCTGTGAATTAATACGGCTTAATATGGGTAATGCCTTAGATATGGAACATGACTGCTTTGCACTGCCACGTTTTGCCCTCAAGTTGTGCAGCCTAACGCTAATAATGAATAAGATTAGGAACAAGATTGATGAAGCATGGACTGAATGTGAGAGGTATTACCTGTGCCGCGGTAGGTTGATCGCGAAAAGACGTTTCCTTGATTGCTTTTATTTAGATTATTATTCCACTCCTTTACCTGCAGACCCCGTCTATCTCCCGGAGCGGCAGCTGGACTGCGGGCTCGATTTTGCCTGTATCCCCGAAAAGCAGATGCCGCGGCGGAACACAAGCGGCCCGGCTGAAATGCGGCGGAGTTCAGATGCGACAGGATGTGTCTCCAAGTTGCCTGGCACTCGGGGGAGCTAATTAGACGGCGGTGCTTTGAGGGGTGTAAAAAACACTCACATTTTGATGTTCCTCAGATGCAAATATACCGCAGCAATGAACTCATGGATTTTTCCAACTGTCTAAAACTATTTGCGGCGCACCTGCGAGGCTCAGAAGAAACGCCGTGTGCGGGAGGGAGGCAGCAGGGCGGGGGGTGCCCACAACCGTGTTTGACCAGCAATCAATAGTGCAACCTATTTTCCTACAAACAATGTACAGCTTAGGCTTCCCAGTGCGGAATGTGAATGGTGTGGCGCCATTGAATGTGATAGTTATTAATGCTGATCCCATAAGTTTTTTACGTGGCAGCCGCAAGATCGAGACCGATAGGTAGACATTGGGAAAATAAGAAATGTATTTCATTGGAAATTTTCCCATAAAATATTTTCAAATTCCTTTCTGCAGTGGCAGCCTAACTAAAATGGAAAACAAAATTTCAATCCATTATTTTTTTGTAACCTGAGATGTGCAGCGCAAAATAAACGGGCAAAAAGATTCATGTGACATTCCCACTATACTATACTACAACACAGGTTAGTGGTGGGAAGAATAGTATAGTGCAATCGTTGTTCTATAATTAGGTACATAGACATATAAAACAATAAGTGAAGTATCCCACACAATCTCAAAAATCTGTTTTTGATTATACAACGTGTACACAACAGGTTTCATTCAGTACAAGAGATTAATCTGAGACATAGTAGCAATACCCGCGACCCAGTAGGATAAGCGGTTTGGAAAATGGATGGATAGATATGATAGCAATACACATAAAGATGATAACAGTAAGACTGGAAATTTAAACCTTACGTAATTATTTGTCTTACCTATGGAAGACGACTATACAGATTTACTCATACCAAAATATATAATTAAGAATTAATTAGGTTATCACATCTCCAAAATACAATTCCTTTTAGAAATATGAACTGTTTGTGTAAGTTAATATGCGCGTTCATACATTGCAATGCACGGCCTTCCAAGTATATTGTTTAAAGCCATTGAATCCCTTTAGACCTAGTTTAGTCCTTTTTGGCACTGGCCACCATTAAAAAGGTATATTTAAGAAGTACACCGTATTCTTTATTAAAATGTAGAAAATATTTGACACAGGCTGCACAAATCGTGGTTTTAATGAGCAGTTGATCCCAGAGTAAATATATGCAGTGTACCCTTGAACATTTTCATGGTCTATTAAGTTTCTTCGTCCGCAATTTCCAGCAGCTTCATTAGGGACAAATTTATTGTAAGACCGTTATGATGCACAGTAACCTACCGAGATTAAATTAATAATGAACTAATTGGATTACATTAGTAAGGTTTCTAAAAATTAAAAGGGAAATTGGTGTTGACGATGCAATGGCAGCAATATGTCATGAATTCAGGTGGCCATCGTTGCCTACATAAAATTTTTGTAATACGGGCTACAATATTTGCCGATGAAACTGGACATCATTAATGGCCCAGCTCTGGTTTTATAACAAAAAAAAAACTGAAACTGTTTAAGTAAAACCATGTTTCCCACATACTCCCCATCTAATATTTTAGGCCATTATGTTATCACGAATCCTTACCATATGCGTTTGGGGATCATCTGTGTCACAAAATTTGAATTTCATATAAATAGATAAAACATAAGCACAAAAACCTATCTTCGAAACCGCTATATATATATGTGCATGTATTTACGACTATGAAAAAGCGAAATGAACGATCTAAAATTAATATTGGTAAACAATTGCGCAGGAACCAGACGTATAGGAGGATTCACGACTGAAATGCCATACGTACGGCGCCGCCTACGGTGATGGTGACGGGTACACCACTGGGTAAGTACCACATGCGGAAAAGCCTTGCAGAATAAGGAATTTTAAGGACCTTCCAAAATTAACTAAAAGCATAAGAAACAATGGCAAGGAGATATACTCTTTTCGTATTCTCAGGTAAGCTTTCATGTTCTTTCGTACCGGTTACACTTTGGGAAATAATTTTAAAAAAATCAAATTTAAAAGGTATTATTTTATTTGAAATGATTTAAATACAAATAATATATTTTCAATTTACAATGACAGTTTCTTGTAAACAAATGTTGCAAATACTAATATCGGGTATTTGTTTTTTTCCTATTTGGCCAGTGAGGATTTAAAGATTGTATTTATATAGATGATATATTGAATGTACTGCGGTTTAAACAGCGTGTCAACTAAGGCTACACTTCCGTAGTTCAATAATACTTGAGTACAATATTCTAGATGCGGGTCCTGTTTCAAATTTGATGTACAGTTTGGTTCTTGCTGAATAGAACATGCAGCCTTTCTAGAACCCTTTTCATCCAAAAGCACAATTTTAGTCTAAATAAAAAGAACTATCCGTATTATCACTACAAAAGTTTAGTATTTTCTACATAGAAAATACATACATGGTCAGCTCGATCTATAGGGAAACAATGTACAGTTTGTTTTAAAAACATTATAAACAGCACACAATTAGGTATACATTTTTTTCAACAACATCCAATCACTTTGAATAGCAAATTTCCATCAATCAGGTGGGGCAGCTGGAAGCTGTTGACAAAAATGCCCATTCTCCTTTTTACTCTTATTGGGTGGAAATGTAACCCTTGTCAGAATACCTCCATTCCCATAGGCCGCTTGGATCTGAAGAATGTTGGCGGGGGGGGGGGGTCTACATTATTGGAGAAGCCTTGCATATGAAGGTGCATATGGGGGAGGGGGGTGACTTCAATCTCCTGCAAAAGCTCCCCGGCACACTGTACGCCTACCACTATACTTAATTCTCCTGGGACCTTCTCCATACCTCTAACCATCTTGAGTTTCACATCTTACGGTGAGGTTTAGTGGAGCATTAATCTCCGCATTCTTGGGGGCACAGACTATATCTACCGCATGGGCAACAAACACCAGGTATTTACTTCAGAGACCAAATAATTTAGATTTTAAGGAGGATAAAGAAAAAAAAACTGATATGGGAAGAGATTACATCAGTATCATTTTGTGAGTGTAATTTTATAAGGCGATTCCGCTGAAAAGGGCCAATAGGAATGTATCAGTACGCAAACACACACCTCCCAAAAACACGGTGTGGCAACAGCTAGGCCAGCTAACACCGCTTCAGCATAATTACTCAAAAAAGCAACTTATAAACATAAAAATTCCCAATTTATTTGAGGAAATCATACAAATACTACTTATGAAACCGCAAACTCAATCACGCCTTTGAATCGCTATGCCGTTGGGCCTGGTTGAGGACCATGTTGGCTTGATCCAGAACCCAAAGTCAAATCCACCAACAGGAATGATGGTATTTTTAATCTCAATGTTTCACTAGGGCCAGTAACTGAGGACACGATAGATCAAAAATAAGAGCAGCCAGTTGTTGTCTGTAAATCTTCACACAGCCAAGCCGGACTAAGACTTTACAAGACTGAGGGAGTCAGCTTCAAATTACAGTCCACCGAACCAAGGACTGCCAACGCGAGAGGGGAGCTGACAGCAAAAGAAAAGAAAAAAGTCAACATCCAGTCCACCCTATAGTTCAGACAGGGCTCATTTTACTCAGGTGTCTTTTTGGTGATTAGCTATTTTCCCCCCAGGATTAACGGACTTACCCTGCACAAAAAGCTATAACTTAAATAGTGTCACGTTAGTCTTGGGTGTTAGTTTCCAGGGTTTTTTTCTGTGTTGAGATGGAGAGGGGCTCTTTATTGCTCACACAGCAGACCCACAAGACACACGTTCTCCCCACCGTGTGTCAGAGGTGGGGGGGGGAATTCTGCAACAGTGTCGCACCCTAAAGCTCCTGACAAATCTAATAAGCAAGACTTTCAGACCAACTGTGGCCTGAATTTTAAAGCGTTTCACTTCTTTTTTTATTTTGTAAAAAAAAACAGAGAATAGGTGGGAGAGGTCAGTTTGGACCTCTGAAAACCAGTCGGTTTCTCCTCAGTGGCTGCCAGGGGGTGGTGGTGGTGAAGTGTGAATCCATGCTGCTGGAAGCTAGTCGTTGTCTTCCTCCTCATCCTCACTCTCCTCTATGCCATCGCTGTCCTCCTGGTCCTCCTCTTCCTCCTCCGTCTCCGGGATGTCCCACTGCGGGTGGTTGTCCAGTACCTGTTTTGCCTCTAGGACCTCCAGCTGCATCACCATGACGACAGAAGATCATGTGACCACACCAGTAAATCACAGACTGCACCATTTACGAGTAAACAGTTTACATGGATTCAGCTACTTGCCTTCAACGGCTTTATCTGATCCAAGCCCAGGTAGGAATCTGATCGCAGAATTACAGAATACTGATAGTTTCCAGTTTTCGATGGGGCTGGGAATTTCAGTTCCACCTGTATTAAAGAAAAGCATTGGTCAACATGCAGGATAGCATGAAATTAGTAAACACTGCTGTACTATACTAACATACTAAGCCATCAAACACATATTTACTTGATACAGTAAGACAGCAGAGCTACATAAATATCGAACCCCAATCGATGGAGGGGAAAAAAATAAAGGCTACATATCACATCTTATACATCATAAACCAGCAATTTTCCCACTGATCCACATAAAGCAAGCTTTAGCTAATTAGCCACTGGAGCTCAGGACTGTTGAGCGCAGCTTCAAAACCCCGCTGGGTGCTGCCCCCCAGACCCTTAGCAGACAGACAGACAGCCTTATCCAAAAGAGAAAATGTGTGGACTCAACAATAAAAAAGCAGCCAGCGATTGCATTGCTCTCTCCAAAACGATGTCCGTTACAGATTCAATTAGAGCAGCATGTCAGTGCGCATCCACATTCAAAATAACAGATTACTGCTACTGATGGTTTATTGCTAATTAGCTGCAACCACAATTTACCCTCCAGACACTACTCCTCTAGCTGTGCATTCCCCCCTTTTAATGGCGATGGCTGTGGACAATTTAAACTGTTTATCTGCCGAAGCACCGCTGTGGATGAGAGGTGAGGGAAGGTGCGGCGTCAGGGTGCCAGCGTGCATCCGCGCGGGCACGGCACGCCTCCAGCACGAGGCGCCAATCGCGGGTCGGAGCTGGAGCGGCTATCGAAACAAATCTGTGCCGAAGGCGAGCCGCCCCTTTAAGAGTTTTACGCAGCAACCCGGGGGTTGCCTAGCAACTAATTATGGAAGGGTGCCACAGAAGTGGAAAGAGTCGTCTTGCCTCTTCTCCCCCGTCTACTACAGACACACTAAATTCAGACGGGGAGATGGCAGAATCACCAGGTATGCAGGCATCCCTGTATAGACATAGGTCCTAACAACATACATGCTTCTGTAGACGAAGAAATTAAAGGGCGGACGCACTTTAAAACAGGGGTGGGGAACCTGTTCCATGGAGAGCTGGTGTGTGGGTGCAGGTTTTTGGGATGACCTCTCAGCCAGTAACAGTAGGTCCTCAGGACTGGAGTTGAGAACCACTTCTTTATTATTGGCTGATTAAGAGGTCATCCCAAAAACCTGCACCGGATCTCCATGGATCAGGTTCCCCACACCAGCTTTCAACATTAAAATTAAGGGCTGTGTGGACATGCAATGACTGCAAAGGGTCTCTGTCCTCCACCTTCTGACCAATGAGATGAAGTGGACTCACCTCCTCGCTGTCTTTGAGTGTGCAGACATGATAGGGCATGGATACCAGCGTCTGGTCCTTCCTGTCCGCGATGTACAGCCACCACCACTCCTGCTTCTCCTGCAAGCGAGGCGGCGTGGGGGACACAGAATTGCCATCACAGTATTACCACTCCCCACGTGATACGTCCCCCTACCCACTCGGACTGGACCCCACCTCAGGGAAGTACAGGCTGTACACAGGATGCGTGATCTTGGACTTGGTTTCCAGGAGAGCCCGGTCTCTGCGCTGGATGCTCTGCTGCAGAGCTTTCCATTCCTGCAGAGATACGGCTGTCAGTGAGAGGTGTGCTCTGTGTGAGGACTGCCAGGCAGGTCCACCCCTCGCCAGGGCCTGGCCGTGACCCGCTCTCACCTCTTCATCGTCGGCTGCGATCTCATCCACCTCTGGGTCACTCTGCTTATCGCTCTCTTCGTCCCGCTCGCTGGGAGTGTCCTTGTTGGCTTCGGCTTCGTCCGACTCACTGCCTCTATCAGAGGCGTTATCCTCGTCCTCTTTCAGTGTGGGCGTGGCCTCCTAAGGGGCGGGGACAACACGTGGTGCTCCTAAGCAACAACACTGACTGTCTGCTAACAGCAGAGAGCTCGTAATCACATTATTAATAGACAATGTAAAAAAAAGCAATTATAAAACGTAACGAGAGTTCATACAAGGCCACACATTGCAATAAAGCGAATATTAAGTATTTCTGCTTACATTTCCAGCGACATTCCCATTGGCCTGCTTCTGCTTCTCGGCCTTGGCCTGCTGGACGACGGGCTTCTTCTTTATCAGCTTCTTCTTTTTGGACTTGGCTGCCTTCTTGGGCCCTTTATTCTTGTTCTGCCAAACCTTAGTCTTGGCCTTGCTGGCGTCACCCTGCTTTGATGACACCAGGCGAGATGGGAGCATGGGAATCCCTTTCAGAAGCTTTCAATATCTCCAGATTAAATCAGAAAACGAACAAGTAAAATGGCAAACGAATGCGTCGCCTGGACCAAAGTGGCCAGAAAACAAAGTTAAAATACAACCTGCAGGGTCTGAGGACGGCGGCAATAATCTGACGGCGCCTTACCACTTCCTCGGCGGGCTGCTCCTCCCCTGTACACTGTGGATCTTGCTCCTTCTCAAACACCTCCTTTTGCCAACAGAAAGGGAAAATAAAGAGCAGGGCTCTGAAAACTCATTAGCCTTCGGCTGGAGCGAAGGACTTAAGGGCTACAAATCGCAGGAGCCTGTCGTGCGTGCGGAAGCTGCCGGTGCGAAGGATCCTGAACTATAAATGAGCACGACGGGCTGCTTTCACAAGACGTCACACCTTAACAATAGCCTCCCTACATTACCACAAGCAAGCTGTGCATAGGCATGGTCAAACACTAGATGCTGTAAATTCATCTCGATTAGCATAAACAAACCATGCATGGACACAAGGGCGTTGGCATATATAGACAGAGCTAATCATAAAAGGGTTATAAACAAGACAGCATTCCTACATCTTCCAACTGATAATCATTAACTGCAGCTATGGCTGCCATATCTTGGTACTGGATCTAAAATTTACTCCAAATAATCACCTTATGTGTCTAAAAAAGGACTTGTGAATCATAGTCCTGCTTTAAAACTGGGAAGTATGCACAACACTTCCGCACATTCTCTTATCAGCCTAAAAACATGACCAGGAGGCTAAGTGGTCTGACCTTCAGAGCATGGTTTTGCGAAGAGCTATCGCCCTCTAGTGGGCATATCTGCAGCTGCATGTACAGAGACCCACAAGCTGTAAGGCACTTCCTAGGCGACAGCGTGTTGAGGTTGACTGAAGGCTAACCAGTGATGTCAAACCGCCGCACACGTGCTAGATCTGCAGGGCCAGCTCACATTACACCAGCTTACCGCCATTCTTTTCCTGGTCAGTGTTACAGTGACTGTTACTATGGACCCAGCTGTGATATTATTGCTGTCTTCGTCATCAAGCACTGGGGGAAGAAAAAATTTTTTAGATAGGAAACACTGCTATAAAGACACAAACTCCAGCGCACGAGGTCTACCTTGCAGCTTGGTATCCATGGTGATGTGCGGGAAGCTGCCCAGCACACCCATGACCTCGTCGTATTTCTCCTCGCCCAGAAAGCGAAGCATGTTCCTGCGATCCGAGTCCTTCAGGCTCACCAGGTCTTGGATGCTCCTCACCTTATACTGGGTGATGGGGGGGGGGCGTGGTTACAGCCTTGGGCCGGGAAAAAAACGGCCCAGAAAGACTTGACTCGAAGGTGCAGAGAGCCCGATTTACCTTCTTGGAGATGCAGTAGCGGAGATGCTCTTCCTCAAAGTGAGGGAGCTGGAGCAGAGGTGACTTGGTCTCCTGGAGGCCCTGAACCACCATTTGGCTCAGCTTCATGCAATTCTCTATGGATATCAACCGAGGAGCGTGGAACCCTGGGTGGGGGCGGGCAGGTCCAGCAGGGAGTCAGAAATAGTCAAGTAGTGAAGTACTGAAGCAAATAATAGAAAATGAACTGAAAAACGTTAAATACACAATCTCTCCGATTTAAGATCAGAGCATTCAAGGTTGACTCTTCAGGGTTCCCCAGGTCCAGCCCTGAGGGACCAGAACCCATCGCAGTTATCAGATTTCCCTGCTCAAACACAGCTAACTACCAGGTGTAGTAGGTGTGTTTGGACAGAGAAATCTGCAAACCATATTGGATTCTGGCCCTCCAGGACTGGAATTGGAGAACCCTGTTCTAGATCATCAGAAAATTATGATGGGGTTTTTCCCCATAATCATTTAAGGATAGGGTACATACACTGGGTAACTAGGAAGTCCAACAAAAACACATTTGGAAGTGGTGCAGAATTAAAGACTTGGATAGTCAGAACAGATTAACACCACCAAGGAATGTCGTAAGCAGTGTACATAGTTATGGAGCGAGGTGTAGTTATCTTGACCCGGGCTTTTCCTGAAGTGCATCCTCCCCTCCTGTGCACTACCACCAATAAAACAAGCCTGCTGCCTGTACTACTGCGTTGTGAGCCCCCCTTTCCTTTCCGGCCTGACCTAGACCTAGAACGTAGCAGGTAATTGTACAGCAGGTCTGTAAGACAGAACACATCAAACGACCTGAGCTTAAGTATCACAGGTGATGATCTAGTTATCCATAATTCAAGGTGAGATGTTTGAGGGCCACAGAGATGGTCGGGTGGGTGGGGCTCAGGGGACATGGAGGCAGCAGGGTGGGCAGGGCTCACCTCCGCGGCTGTTAGCCATCATTGTGAGTTGACAGCCCACGTTCACCATCTCCTGGAGCAGCGCTGGGCTTTTTCTCACCACAAATCCTCGATCTGATTCAACGAAATGGAAGCAGGGTCGGTCAGACATCCAGGGAGGCATCAGACCAACAGCTTCAGTGCGTCGACGATAAAAAGAAAGACTTGAGTGGAGGTACAAGACTCGCCTTCCTCGATGTCCTCGGAAACCTCCATACGGGCGAGGTGAGACAGCAGCAGTACACGGGCCTTCAGGCTGTACGGGTAGCAGAACGGCGGCTCCTTCTTCTTCACGTTGATGTTGCCCAGCTCACGGATCAGCTTTGTGAACGAGTGTCCAGTGATCAAAGGCCAGCAAGACCACAGGACAAGGTAACACAGGATTCTTGAAGACATGCTCTCCATACCTGAGGCACTTCTATGTTGTCTGTGGGTCTGATCGTTGCCTCCTTGTTGCTGCGTGGGTCGAACTCAAAAGCAGCCGTCAACACCATCGTCAGTCCTAGGACGAGAGGAGGAGACCAAATATATCACTTGACACCAATCACAGCTATGCAGTCTTCCTTAAACAAGACCTTAGGAAGGCAGAGGATACATACTCTTCATGTTCATATTGGGAGTTTTGTACATAAAATGCATGAAGAGCTGAGTGGTGTTGATGAGGATCTGATCGCCGCTGTACCGTATGGATCGATACCACCAAGTTCCCTGAAGATCAGATTAAAACAAAGCAAGCAGAGATTCACAACCTTGACATTAGACCACCTCTGAAATAGTAAGCTGCCGGGTAAAACGTCACTGTAGCTGCGAACAGCCTTTCCTTATAGGAAGCAGAAGTGAAAGGTAACGTACCACCACAACAGGTAGGATGACCATGAAGGCCAAGCCATAGACAAGCAACACCTGGGGAAAACACAGAAGCAAAAGCTCATTTGCATGACTTGGCTTGCTGCAGACACCTCTGAAATGCATGTGGAAAAAAACTCTGGACCCAGCACAACGATGAGCCACCTGGCAGCCCACCGCAGAGTTTTATCACTCCAAACTTAAGCATATAATAATTAAAAACATCATTTCTATTTAGAGAGTAGGTAGCAGCTGGGTCCCCATGCACTTGTCAGTCACAGTTATCCTGCCAGCACCCAGCAAGGGTTCGCAGCCCAAAAAGTTAAGCATCCTCTTCAATGGCACACTGAAGAACATACCAACATGGAGTTTTTCTGGTCCACGATCCAAGCGGGCAGCGCGATGCCAAAGCTCGTGGCTGCATGGCGACAGACACACACACCATGTCTGAGGACTCGATTTCACTCCAGTCAAAACGGTGGTCATGGTTACGAATTCTATATTAATTTTAACTATGATTCACAAAAACACTGTCGTTCTCATTTACTGCTGTAAGGATTACATGTGTTCAAATTGTCAATGATTTAAGCTCATTTTACACCAGTGTTGCTTAAGACTCAGTATTTAGGAGCATTTAGGGATTTGGCAGATGTCATTGCCATAAATTATAACCAGCTGGTATAAACGGACTTCAATTTCAGTCTCCTGAGAGAGAAGTGTAAAACCAGTGAACTGCACGTTTAAATACGAATTTAGACGTTACTGAGAAACATTAACAGTAACAAGAAACATTACTGAAAAATATATTGTGCATCAAAATAACAACTCTTGCAACCAATTAAATTTATGTTTCAGTTCAAGCACCTCTTATTTCAAAAGTGAAACATACATTAGTCTTGAATTTTCTGCGGTACTTTCCCGCAAACTTTATGTTACAAAGACTTAAGTACGTTAAAAGTTAAGAGTTTTAAGGTGTGAGGTGACAGTGCTAAAAACTGCACCACCGTGCTGTTTAATGATACATCAACATAAATTCTGAATAGGAATTTTGCTGATTGTCCTTAAATGGAATCCCTCCATTGTTATTATTCTGCATCCAAGCACGGGCCCAATCAGAGGACTGCTTTTAAAGGTGTTTGTTAGCCACTAGAACACCAGATGACCCTTTTAAAGGAAAGGAGTAAATTAAAAAAGGAGAAAGACACGAAGCTAAAAGAGCAACAGAACACTGCGAGGCTTCTTTACTTTCATTGACTACCCATCAAACGACAGCTGATGTCATCCTACCTCTTGGGCCATCTGGGTTGCCATGATTCTCCCAATTTCGGCGAGATTCCTCATCAGTTAATCTGCGAACACACATGAGCATGGCATTCAGTAAGAAGAACCCGTTACAAGTTCCAAGGTAGTGAGATGCGGCTGGCCGAAGCCCTCTTACGCCAAGTAGGCCTTGGAAATCTTCATGAACGTGGCATCATCCCCTCCTTTGTCGGGGTGGAACTTCAGAGACAGCAGACGGTACTGCTTCTTGATCTCCGCTATGGACGCACCCTACAAACAAGCAGGAGGACAAAAATGCTGCCCATCATACACTCATTATCCATAAATCATTTTAATTCTCAATGCCATCAAGCCCAAAAACAACAGGAAGCCTGCTGCTCAGCCGAACACTGTCCTCAGCATGAACAAACACTAAGGCCATGCAGCGAGACTCGGCTGAGCCTAAGGGCTTACCGGATCGAGATTGAGAACCTCGTATGGATTGTATTCTTGGTATTCCCTGTCTAGTTTTGAAACCTTGTAGGCAAGGAAGAGAAACACTGCCCATCCAAAGAGCAAGGCAGCTTTTCTGTGAGAGAAAGAGAAAAAAAAAAATCATTTGATTTTGAAGCACAAGGTTAAGACATTGAAGACAAGGATGAAAGCTCAGAGATGGACCATGTAACGAGAAACATTTCAAAGTTTAACTCAATCCTCCCCCAAGTCTAATGAACTTTCACTGATGACGGACTCTTCCTTATTGCTTTCCTGAAGACACACCCATCACCTTAAACAGGAACCCAGTCTGGACTCTGGCAGCTGAGGCACATGCAGGCTTGCAGCTCGTCTTCAACAAGCCTCAGAAGGCTCCAGTTTAATTAGAAAAATACTTAGAGCTGAGTGCTTAACTCGTCAGCTCGGGGGGATGGAGGGCAACACCTCGACCGCTCTAAAGCTAGTTGGACCGCAGTGGCACGTGTCAAGAGAGGCGTGGACTGAGCTAAGGCCAACAGCTGAAACGATCCACCAAAATCTGGTGGTTAGCAGAGCAAAGCAGACGACGAGCCGCCTGCTGGAAACAGGCTCATTTCCTTAACGTACCGTTTTAAGAACGACGGTCTCGATTAACATTCCCCTGTTTGGGAAGGCAGCCCGCAAGCTGAAAAGCCATACTGCATAGAAAACATTGCCATGGCAACCAGCTCACCTCCTTGCGTGCTGGGGCAAGGAGGAGAAATTATTGATTTCCCAAAAAGTACCTTCATGTATTCATTAAAAGCCTAAATGGATTTACAACAAAATGGAGGGGACAGAAAGTTCTGTCCTTTCACATTTCAGACCAAAGGCCTCCCAAAAATTCACGCAACTTAAGGACAGCAGGTGCTGTGCTGATAAAAAGCCATGAAAAGTGCACCTTTAGCTACAGAAACACCAAATGCAAACGGCGAAGGCTTGGTGCTACATAAATGAGCAAAGAGTAAACAGTAACCTGCCCACTCCAGCGACGCACATTTTCTGAATAGCCAAAATCTTATGAGCAAATAAGCCGGAACAGGCAGGAATAAGACACATGGAGGACTGAGTGGAGCAGAAATGAGAGAAGCCAGGAGATTGCAGGCTGTGAGATGTGAAACAGTCCTACATGCAGACAGGGGCAGGTTTGTCGTTTCTGGGAACCTACTCAAAGAGTTACTTTGGGGCCTCCTACACCACTAGTGTAATGAATATTTCTGGCCAACAGGGGCCCAAGCCTTGAGAGCCTCACTGCTGCATGCAGAGACAGCAGGAAAACTTGAATTGTCCCCATTCCACAGGCAGCAAAGCTTAAACATTGCAATCAATTGTATTTTTTCTTCCTTTAAGCTACGTCAGATCAAAAGACTCAGACAGCACAGTCGGTTCATCTGTGGAACTTAACGTAAGCAGGGAAGTCTTGACCACTGCAGTACCTGCTGTCCCCCCTCCTCAAAAACAGTCCAAAATAAGAAAAACAACATCACATATTTAACATGAAAAAACAAAGACTTACTTTAATAGGGGAATGATGCTCTGTTGCGATTTTATCAATCGCAAGCGATACCAGAGGCATCTTCCATGCACCCTCCTCAGGGACTTCAAACGCAGTTGCTCTGGAGAAATGGAACAGAAGATGGGAAATGAGTGCTGCTGTTCACAAGGGCCGTGGCTTCTCTGGGACGCCTTGGGGCCAGGCGCGGGAAACCTGCCGCTGGCCACCAGAGTTTCAGAGTTTCCCATGTTGGGCGACCACCTATTGGCGGGCTACCAGATTTGACCGCGGGGTTCACATGGACGGCAGCCAGATGAGGAGCTCTGGCCTGCTTAGGTATGGCTCGCTTGGGAACGCCAGCATTCGGAAAACGCTACAGAGAGCCACCATGTCACCAGCAAGAGCACTTCTCATAAGCAAAGACCGGGGGGGGGGGGGGGGGGGGGGGGGGGGGGGGGGGGGGGGGGGGGGGGGGGGGGGGGGGGGGGGGGGGGG
>JAODJX010000111.1:733082-749432 GCA_026776945.1 Isichthys henryi
CTCCCCATGTCGTCGTGGGGTTTCCTCCGGGTACTCTGGTTTCCCCCCACAGTCCAAAAACATGCTGAGGCTAATTAGAGTTACTAAATTGCCCGTAGGTGTGCATGACTGAGTGTATGGTGTGTGAGTGTGCCCTGCGATGGGCTGGCCCCACATCCTGGGTTGTTCCCTGCCTCGTGCCTATTGCTTCCAGGATAGGCTCCGGACCCTCCGCGACCCAGTAAGGATAAGCGGTTTGGAAAATGGATGGATGGATAATCAAAATGTGTACAACCTAAAAATTCATGTTATTTTAAACAGATTTTTTTTAGGTTAATGTCTCAGCTTTACCTAAGTGTCAATTAAAACTGTCATGCTGTCCTCTTAAAGGCACATTTCAGTCAGTAATGCCTCCATTCTTAAGAGATTATGAAGATGGTAAAAGGAATGTAGGTACAGTCAAAAAGAGAATAAAAAATCTGCTACAAATGGTCCTTGTTTGGTATTGATTTGCTTTACTAAGCTATTGAACAGACCTGCTAATACAGGCTGCTAATATGTAGAGGTCTCTGCTGATCACACCTTCTTAAGCAAAAGGCTTCTAAAATATTGATCGAAGCCGTTCAGCACTGAACAAATCGGCAGGCGTGACACTCCTTGTCTGACACAGGCCTGGCACAGATCCGGTGGCACACCAAAGGGCGCGGGGTCTCCTTTGACCGCCTGTCACTGAGAAGGCCCCCGAAAACGTCTCCCCCAGCTGATGGCTCCTCCAGACCGAGGGGGGGGGGGGGGGGCTTCATTCTGAGTGGGGTCAGATGTTCCCGTACAAAAAAAGGCTGGGTACCCCCCATGGGGCCCCGATTGGGCCCGGGCCGCTGCCAGGGAAGTCAGGCATCCGGAGGTTGTGACATATGATCCTGCAGCGGTGATGTCACCAACAGCTGACCTGTCATAAGACCTCAGATTCGGGGCCTCCAGTGGCAGCCGTGCTCTTAATGGCCCTCAAGTAGCTTCTAATTGCGAGGGTCTGATTACTAACTGAATGACTACCATAATAGAGTGATTCTATAATCTATCATAATAGCATAAGCTCCAGATCTACAGACTTTGACCCCGCAGGTATAATAAGCCCCTTTATTCAGCTGCACATGCTCTCTCCTGGGGGGTTTCTCCTGATTATATATCTTAGGCGTATGTTTTTCCCTGTAACAAAGCACCATATTCATTACAGCAAGGTCCTGAGCTAGCTTAGCTCTCTTAGCGGATAGCTAATTTACAGCTTAAGCGGGGTTTACATAACTTCAGTTTTAACTCGCCGTTTCTTAATGTCAGCATGAAGCAGAAAACATTGGCCTCTTCATAATGTATCAAGAGTGGATTTAAAGGAATTAGCTGCTGTGCAAAGTGTAACTTTGGAAAGGAGGGGAAGCGGCAATTATTAGCATGAAGACCAAGGGAAATGCAGTACTGGCACTAATAATCACCGTCACAGAGAATGTAGTGCAGTCCAGCAGGCCTTTAAAGTGTGTCTACAGAATCACGTGGACCTACAGAAAATGTCATTGAATAGTTAACTAAACAGCCATGCAGAAATAAACAAAACAAAAGGAAAGGTAGCACTGCGGCTAAGGGGTCTGATTGGACCCCCAGATATTTTTATCCTGTGATCTGGCCCAAGGAAAATTCAGGACACCTTGAGTCACTTTACCAAATCTTTTCCTTCCTCACTTATGTCAGAATTATTTAACAGTCAATTCCCAGCAAAGCTCCTTCCCCTTTAAATCCCCTGAAACCCTATACTCAAAGAAGGATGGATGGACATCCTACTACCTCATAAAAGACAATGGTAACTCATGGAAAAGTTCTCATTATGCGATAGAAATTATACCTACATGCATGCACATGTATCTCTCACACTTATCCTGGGGTCAAATTCACCCCAAAAACACATCAGGTGATTTCATAACTACATGCATGCACATATGCGTCTCTCATGCCTACTCTGGGGTCAAATTGGCCCCAAGGGCGCATGTCAGGCAACACCGCATAGTAACATAATTATTGTAGGAGTGTGTAAGAGATGTGAATGTGTTTCTAAACTAATCAAGTCAATAATTCTGAAGTTATGTTTAGGTTATTGAGGGGTGGGCATGTCATACCCAGGCGCAGTGCTGTATAAATGATGGCCAGTTACTGGATCTTTCATAAGTTCAGAGGCTTACAGCAGTTTGGAGATGGGAATCCTTGTTTGCTGAAATCAGGACAGCATGTTCATTGACTAGTCAAGTTCTCTCTAAACTGACTTTCAAAGACACCATATTGCAACACAAACAAAGAACCTTCATTAAGGAACAACCACCATGGTGGAACAGTATTTCCTGACAGTAGCTCAAGCTACAAAATCAGATGGTGTTTATTTCTTGTCAGGCATGTCCCTAACCTGCTATCAACTTTTTAACCTTTTCCTTGAAGTCTCCACAATACTTCTACACACCCCATGTGCTAACCTGGGCCCACAAGTGCAAAATCATTAATATAAATACCCACAAACCTCTTTTTGCTGGCTTTTGGTGGGAGGGGGGCACAAGAAGCACGAGGCAGGAACCGAAAGCACAACACAAGCCAAAGTGCCCCAGTTTTCAGAGTAATGACTTTTTAGCCCTTCTGTATTGCCCAGAAAGCCATGGATTTACCAATCCCAAAGCAGAAGCCCCTCCCCTACACACTAGGGTCACACCATTATGATTGGCTGCGATGCACATGTCATATGATTCAGCAAATCGGCACTAATGCTCTTAAGAAGTGACTCAATGGGCAGGAGGGCTGCCCTCCATAAGACCAAAAAGGCAAGGAATTGGTAAAAATTATTCAGCCAAGTACCTTTAGCACACATGCTACTGACCAGGAGACCGGAGTTTAACACAGCCACCAAGGAAATCAACAAAGCAACCTGAATACATGAATTCTTGGCGTTAGCTATCACAATAACCCAGTTACAAACTTTGCTAAAAATTTACATGCGCACGCACACACACAGGATGTGGCCAAAAGGGGAAAAAAAGAGATTTTATTTTTACTCCATTAAAATTTCACGGCAATGGTCATCATCTGTACAAATTCCAATAAGTGCAAATGTTTTGTGAACATCTGCAAGACAAAATAAAAAGCTGAATGCTGATCTAGATGTACCTGACACAGTACTGCTGAAATGATTATCTTAGTATTTAAAAAGGGATGAGATCATAGGCAGAGCACCAATATGTGGTAAAGTGACTAAGAGGAGGAAGCATAGGACTAAAGTGATCTTAAGGGATAGGCTTAGTATTGCCTGTGAGCCACACAATCTTTTTAATATTGCACCAGTAAGAATAAAATTATAAAACAAGATGCCATTTAAATGTATTAATTTATTAATCTGGTTTCATTATGAACTTCCTCCTATCAGCCATCTTCTACAAAATATGACAAAGGTACATGTAACGGCCCCCGTTGAGGTCATGTTAGTCTCATGGTCGATATCATTATAACCACCAATAACTATACACACTGAAGCAGGAAATGTGTGCTCCGCAAGCTCAAAGTTATAAATAACGTAACAGAGGTCCAAGAAAATTATATTATACTTCATATTATACACAATCTCCATACTTAATTCTTACAATTCACACAGAGGAACACATTGCAGAATAAAATATTTCTAAATATGAAATTACAAAAAAAAATCCAGTGTTAGGTACAAATATAATTATAAAACAATGATATATTTGAAGGAATACTGGCTGCAATGTTTCACTTGCAGCTGCAAAATTCTAAAACACAAACTGAAAAGGGTAAAGTACCAACAGTCAGTCCTGCTGTCAGTGCAAGAAAAAGGATGTCCATTAAAATGAGGTGGAACCCCAGTCAAATCTAGCATTTAATGCTAAACAATTAGCCAAACACTGTTCATGGAAAGGGAAATGTTTATATGACTCTATGTAAAGATGGACACGTGCTCACCGGAGCTGCTCAAACCTGCTGTAGATCTTGGCAAAGAAGTTAAATTTTGGATCCCGTCACCTGGAATAAGGGTCAGCATTGCTTGAGCTCTGATTTTTCTCTTCAAGTAGTTTACGGGTCAACTGGTAGCCAGTATGCTGCAGGTTCAAGTGCCATCTCATACAGTGCGGCACCTTCTGAATCAGGTGAATAATCTGAATTGCTTCTGCCATTTTAAACAGGAATAACACAAAATAAACCACAAGTCAACAGTAATTTGACCAATATTAATCATAATTGTTGATTGGTAAGAATTTAGGAAGCGAGCATTGCAGCATTTTCTTTGTTCAACAGAAGTTAAATCGATTAATCAAACCAGGTGTCTGCTTCCTTTAGTAGCCCATTTCCACTGTGATTCATCCACCGTCATCGGATCATGTGACCTCGTACCACCGTCGTGGTGCACTTCCTGGTTCCTTTGTGTCAGCGCCAATGTGCTTTCAGCTGTGCTTGTCTTGGATGTTCATCAGGCTGTTGCTTGATTTCACACGCTTGGCTATGGAGCAAGAACAATTTGAGGACTTACAAAGAGCTCAATCACTCAACAATTAGCTGTCATTCATGGCTGGCATGTGGAGCATCGCTACTGCAAGACTCCTGCTCAATATCATAGAGAGAACGGACATCTGTTTAGGGATTAGGGGACCGTTCCCATCTCTCTCCTCAACATGCCTTTTTTAAACTGCACCAGCCATCAATGCACCACATCTTCTCATGACTCCTGCTGAACACCTCTCGACTTGATCTCTGGTCAAGTCGCTCCTGACTCACGCGGTAATTTGACAATGAGCCAGAGAGATTTTCGGTAACATTCACAGGCACTTGTGAATCAGGAGAAAGACAATGGGCCACAGTCACTATTACGGCCCTTCTGATGAATAAGCTGCCCTTTCCAGTTTAGGAAGATCCTGCTAATGTACTATTGAGACTAGCTCAAGGATTCACAGAAAACCAAAACAACTCCTGCAATTATGCCTTTTTTAACATACATTTTTGTCAATTTCACCATGTGGAAAAATAAATTCTATTTAATAAATAATGCGATATGTAATAATTATGGCACACAGGTTGCTTTATTTATATACATATGGATTGTAAGCACCCATATTTAATTTAAGAGATTAAATGTAATGTACAATATCAGTCAAGTGTTTTGCATACACTGATTTTTACATTTGCATGCTACTCACTTAATATTTATTAAAAATACACTCAATACTCTTTGCCAGCAAATAAATTTACAGTATGTTCACCATTTGAGTACCTTTATTAACAAGAAAATGTCATATCTTTGATTCATCAAAGTAACCTCCTCTAGCAGTTATAACAGCAGAGAAAATT
The DNA here is from genome assembly GCA_026776945.1 of Isichthys henryi. Lineage (NCBI taxonomy): Eukaryota > Metazoa > Chordata > Actinopteri > Osteoglossiformes > Mormyridae > Isichthys > Isichthys henryi. The sequence goes on from JAODJX010000111.1 coordinate 738,444, forward strand.
TGAGGCATTCTTTCTACATGGGATATTAAATAATGCTCTGTTTCATAGGATAAAACAGTTAACTACTGCATTTAAAGTTAAAGGACAGCCTAGAATTTGACTCTGCCATCACCACACAACCAGTTAATATGATGTCAGACATGCACTGTTACAAACTCTTTCCTTATTATAAAGGAAACTTGTTTCATTTCATTTATAGTTGCTCACTTAACTTTCCAATGCTTATCAAGAATAAAAAAAATCTGCAGTTTATGAAATAAATGTCAAAAATCTATGGTGTGCAAGAACTTTTGCCTAGTAGTGTACAAATCGAAGTATTGGACCTAACCCTAAACCAAACTCAAACGACGTAGATGCAGATTCCTGTTAATATGCTGCGGCTTCCCATGTCATTAAATGAAACTCACTGACTGGAAATTAAAATAATGCAACAATGGGCACATCACGGCGGTTACTCACGGTGTATGAGTTTACGCTTCTTTTGTTCCGAGTGAAGGAAGCTGCTCAAGTAGAAGATGATAGGCAGGAAGAGCATGAAGCTGGACACGGCGATGACGGGCACGGTCTCCTCCCGCGGGATGGAGCAATTGAAGCTCTTGCTCCACAATATACGGGTCATATTCATCTGGAAGAGAAAAAAAAAACATTAATCACTGTGGGCACTAATGGAAAAACAAAAGCGTAACCTCTCTGTCCCATGCCCCCCACAATGCAGGATGACAGTGACAGCTGCATTCGGCTGGACTAATTTTTGGGAGGTGGCATGGTTGTCTGAGGGAAACGTGAAGGGATTGCGGGCACAGCAGTTAGCTCTTATTAACAGCAACTAACGAACCAGTGATAAAACAGCTTGTATGTATTTTATATACACAATACTGTGCAAAAGTCTTAGGCGGTCAAAGAAAAGTGTTTAGGCTATTTATCTGGGTAGTAAATGCATGAATTTAACAAAAATAATTATATTAATCACTATGGGCAACTGAAAATTCAACATATGAAAATTAACAGTAATGCAATAAAAAAAAAAAATTCTGTTCTCCGATTAACTTTCTGATATCTCGCTGGATGGCTAGATGAACACAAATCCTTCTTCTGGGGTACTTTAGTGATTCCATATACTCTTTAAATTTCATAACCAATTCAATTAATTAATTAACTTAATTATTTAAATAACTCAATGAAGCATTGATTAGCCAAATGAGGCGGGGTAGTGGTGAAGTGAAAAAAATACACTGGTGTATTGGACGTTTCCTACAAATACTGGGGTTGACTTTGAAAAGGCTAAACTGACACACTTGGACAGACAACATGTTTTCTGTTTTACACCAATATGAATAACATTTAAAAATCATTTTCTTTGACTGTGTAAGACTTTTGCTCAATACTGTATGCCATACATAATATACATAATATAGTATGTATAGTATGTGAGGGACTGGAATTCCATCCAGTGTATACCCCAGCCTCATGCCGTGTTTCCTAGCATAGGTTTTACGCCCCTCCCCCCATGACCCAAACCCCGGTAAGCAGACAGAAAACAAACACATACACACATCTTCGCATGAACCATCACTTGATCTAGAATTCCTGCAGACAGTCTTGTTTAACGCCAATTTACGACAGCTGGTCAGCGGCGGTCTGCTGGTGACCTCTAGGGGGTGCTGTTTTCCTGCTTTCAGCTAGTTTCTGACAATGTTTTCGTTTAAGCCAGTGGCTCCCATCAGCTCTTTATAACATTACTGCTATGTTGCCACTTCGTATTTAATATTTAATAAATCCAGGCTTTTCTTTATCAAACCATGAGAAGGCTGAGGAAGAGACTGGTGGCCCTCGTAAAGACCAGCACTTACTGCGTCTTCAATGTCGATACACAGGCTCTTGTTCTTCTCCATCTGGCCATAGAGATCATTCAGCAATTTGTAGGATGTTTTGCACTCTTTACAAAGCTCAGAGTGGTTACTCTTCTGAAATTATTTTAAAAAAAAAAGAAGAAACATTTTCAACTGCAACTAAAACGCAACTGAAAATCTGACCTATTTAGTAGAGCCCTTCATAGGTCTTCTTTCCCCCCTTAGTGTTTATTAAGCATTTCCAGCTGCTTATTCAGGGTCATTACATGGACCGACGGCCTGTTTCCCTTCCTCCTCTAAGGCCTTACGAACCTGACTCTCAAAGCAGCGCAGTGACTCATTCAGCTTGGTCATGTAGTACAGTGTGTCACTGGACAGGCTGTCATTGGACAGGCAATCTGCAGAAGTGGGGAAGCGTAGAATGGAGTTAGAGGAGGACCGTCAACACTGTCCTCAGACAAGGCCGCCAGACTCTCAGCCGCTAGCCACCAGCACCCAAAGGGCCCACCAGAGCCTTCTGGCGAAGCCAGGATATCAGTGACAAAGGTGCTATTTTGCCCTTCACACAAAAGGCTGCAGGTGGTAGCAGCAAGTGCAGACATGGCTTGATGAGCTGCACTTGTGTTTAAGAGGGCACTGGTTCAAACTCTAGATGCTATAACACTCCGGCAAAGCTATCAATTTGTAAAAAGCACATGTAGCTACACAGATCAGCAAACACGCTAAGCAGCAAGCTGCACGCGACAGGATGACAACAATAAGGAAACACAATTCAATAACACGATTATCGCTATAATACCCACTAGAGCAGTGAGAGGTTTTCCAAATGTCCGTTATTTTCTCATACAGCTCATAGAGCAGCATCAGCCTGTCTGAGCGGAGGAGAGTGACTTGGCAGCTCTCATTGCCAGGGCCAACCTAGGACAAACCAGTCAGGCAAAAAGTAACATCAATATCCCTTTAAGACCTTTACATTCTTCTGAAGTGAGGTTATTGTCACATGACTGAATGTGTTATTTCATGACGACACAGATAGTAAAGAAATGTCTGTACTGGAGTATAAAAACACATTACAACTTGTTTGAAATTGGAATTTCTTATATTAATACTATTACTACGTTTCCATGTACTTGCACAACTGTGACAACACGTGACCACCAAAGAACAAGAAATATATCGTCACTTTAAAGACCGTTTGTGCGGGGGGGGGGCGGGGTCACTTAACGAAACAACAGATCTGTATTGTACTGTAACCTGTTAGCTATGGAAACATAAATTACGACTGGATGTAATGTGGTAAATTGACTAGAAAGATACCGATAATAGAGAGTTCGGTTTTCCCGCTGGGCATCTGGGCTCGTTTACCTGCGATATGTTGCTGTAGATTTCAGTCAACCCGTTATACAGCATGAAGCAGTTCAGGCAGACCTTGACCGGACGGGCAGACGAAACGAGGCAGGTCACGTAGGACACATATCGCTGCCCAAAGAGATGAAGCAGTTCGCGGCAGTAGTCGCTGATCTCCGGATCTCCGTGAAAGGAGGACAGCAGCAAATCAGAAGAGGAATGGAAACTGGGCTCCTGTGAAGGCGACTCAGTCAGAATAGACGGGAGAGCAGAAAGTCTATTTGCAACGCCATTCCAGATAAAAGCCGACGGCAAGACGGTGGGGTTCACCTCAAATGACGACGCCTGAGCTCGACTGCAGTGAAGCAATGCGACGAAACACGCAACGACTTTGAGAAGCAGCTCCATGTCTGAACGCGGCGATTCGGCGAGCTGAAGCTCACTCGGCACTTCCTGTTTTCCCCGTGTGGTCACGTGACAGGCTGCAGATCTCGAGAGAGAAAAAGAGAATGGGCGATGAAAGAATAGAGAGAAAAAGAAGAGACAGGAGGACTTTTGTGGAATCGTTTATGTGGTTATGTGCTATCAACCTCTTATCAAACGCTTCTAATTTTTCTGACTATCTAGACATTGGTTCGCAATTAATTTTACTAACCACGCTAAAAACACCTGATTTGCTTAATATTTTGCGTGTTTTGTTTGATTTTAGTTTTTAACATCAGCTGCATTTGTTGCTTGAATTCATACTTAAAAGAAATAAATATTAAATGCTGCTCTGAAACAATTCAAGAAATGTTTAATATTCAAAGTGAATCTGTTAATATTAATTTTATGTTAATGATGTGATCTGAATATGTGAATGTGTTTAAAATTATTTGTGTTTCTTGTCTATTTCATTTAATTATTCTGTTTTTTATGGAAGGTGCTACCTTTCTTCTTACAGATTTTGCACAAACAAATTCTAAACGTTTAGTGAATATTTGTAGATTGTTTCGATTTTATTTTGTTTTAATTTTCCTTCACGCTGAACTCCGTATAAATTATTCTTTCCTCGAAATGAAACATAACTGTGAAAGTCAATGAATTTGCACGACAGAAATCGCTTTCATCCAGATCTTCTCACTTTAAGAGACTGAACAGCCGATGTTTTTACGCAGCCCTTATTTTTTCGTTATAGGCACTGGGAAGCTCTGCTGAGTCTTAACCTCGCTGCTATCGCCTTTTTGTCTTCTGATATATAAATGTCTAAGGTCAACACAGGCCCAGGCTTTGGTTTTCTCAATGGGTCTTTCAGCACTCGGCTGTAACATTCAAGATGACTTGTCCAAAGCCATTGTAATGTTTCTGGTTTAACAACAATTCTATGGCATCGAGGCCTTCCATTTTACGATTGTTATCAGAAGAGAACATCGTGCCGTCGAGTAATGTTCCTTCGTGAAATCAACAAATAAAGTCAAGCGAATCAGCCTTACTTATTTATACAACCCACTTGGTTCATTATGTGTGTGATGTTTGTTGCTGTGGATTCAGTCCATCTTAACTTCTTCAGATGCATACTCACACAACCACACACACAGACACCATTACTCCATGCGCTTTGTGTGAAGGTATAATTTGGTGTTCTGTTCTTATTAATAGAGTTCTTGTTTAACACACACATTCAAGAGGTGTGTTACTTGAGAACCCTTTTGTACAAAATGGCACAAAGGACTTTCACAACAGGTATTTAGTCATGCACATAATTGGAAGGTTTCAAGAATGTGGATGTAATGACTTCTCATACGTTGTTGAAATGTGCATTTAAATGCACACAAAACTGCAAGAAATAACCAAAAAAAACAAGTATTTATAATAAAAGAATTGGCTTTATATTTTTCTCCCATTCTGCCTTGCACACAGTTTTATTGCTATTTATAATTTCCAAAAAAATAACGTGATTTAAATAATATTGTTCATGACTATATATTTTCTTTTAACAAGTTAATTTTCTCAAGCAGCCATTTTATTACATTTTAGTGTTGAACAAGAACAACGGACTTCGAACTGACCAAGTAAGGGTAAAATTTGAGAATGAAATGGAAGACAGCATCCTGACAGATACCTCTTTGTCAAGTTCTTACATTGTGCTTTTTAAAGACGTGACTTGTGACATTTCTCCAGCTGAAAACATCTGAAGAGAATCACGGCACATGGTCAGACGCTGCGCTTCATATAAAGAAGTTAATAATTATCGGTCTGACTTGGTGAAGAATGAGCTGTTAAGTGCGGTGGATGGAGTCATCTGGACCATTCAATTGCATTTACCTCTCATATTTACAGCTAGTTGACACCATGCAATTTTTAAATGTGCGAGTGAGTAAAATAATTACAGAGTCAAGGTAAATGATCTGGGCTCAAATTCTGATTGTGTTAATTGTCGAAAACCCTCGAATCAACCCGTCACAGTCAATGGTCTTTAATGTGAAATTAGTAGCTCTTGATAACTTGCGGTCCACCGCAATTCCACTGCCATCAAGCCTAATGAAAATTAAAGGGACACGCGTGTGTTACATTAGGACTATTCTATTGCATGCATAAGTTGCATCTGTGTAAGAGTATTGGCCATTGTTGAACCTAAGCCCCTGGCGTTCTCCTCACTGTGGACATAAAAAAAAAACCTTTTCAGAAGTGTCCTTGGCCAGGATACTGTATTCACATTTCAGAGGTGCCCGGTAAACATGTGTGGTATAAATACAGAAGCAAACTTGAAACAAATCTTCATCAAAATGACCCGAAACAACTTTATTACACAAGAATTGCCAATCAGTTAATAATGATATCAATCATTTTAGGAAATCATGTAAGTAGTATATATCTCATATTACTATGTCATACTGTATATCTAGTTATATTACATGCCACCAGAATTAAACGAATATTGCTTATGCTGCTACTATTACCATTACATTACCATTATTATTATTATTATTATTATTATTATTATTCTCTTGTTTGTGCAGTTGTGATCTGCAGATCCCTAAAATAAGTGATCATATCGTGAAAACTTTTTGCCCTAAAAGCTAAAAATCCAGAATAAATGTATAAAAATCTTTGCATTATTATTCATTGGAGCAATCAAGCCAGACTAGGTTAAGAGAAGATCGGCATATCATTGAATAAAACTGCTAGCTAATTCTGGTAATGGTGATGGTCGTGAAGGGTGTCATTTGCATAAAACGCAGAGTCCTTCGACAAGGGGACAAAAATCACTAATTAGGATAGCGGAGTGTCTCCATCGTTTCAAGTACTCTTTAGCAAGGTGATGAAGCAAAAGCTTCACTATAAAATAAATCTGGGGAGGGCAGGATAATTCCGAATGTTCCAAAGGAGTGATTATATTAATAAAATGACAACCAAGAAAACAGGGTTAGACTTGGACTTAGACATCAGTACTCTAATTGATTAGCCCCGGCAAAGCGACGCTGAGAACAGATCTTTAAACCACAAGAAAACTCATGGCTAATATATGTGTAGCAGTGTCATCTGTGTTTAAACTCTTCCCGTTTCACTAAGTTTGGGGGGAAAAAAAGTTAACAGAAAACTTATTCCGCGCTTGCCTAATATTGTATTATACTTTTAATGAACGGGAAAGTTACGGAGGAAATTTTTTTTAATATTCCTACAAACAATATAATCTGTGACGACACCTCTCGATCCATGTAAAATTAAGCATAGTGCATGTGTAGCAAAGGCAAATGAATTGTGGCAATAATTTGCACAATTTAATTTAATTTAAGTTGTTTACTGGTGCCAACATTAAGCAAATGATCACTACAACAATCTTCAACTGAGTATTTGGGATAACTTACATAACATTTATAACTTCTTCCTTACATTAGCGCATGCAGGCTAAATGAATGGCGAACATTAAATTCTAACAGTGAGCTACATAATGTGTGGGTCTATTGTATTTTTTAAAAATCTCTCAGTGAATTTCATTATAATACCCGAAGCGTGAAAAATCTCAGCGTTGAACTGAATCGGAATATTAAAAAGAACGAAAAAGAAAGGTCTTCAAATGGTTAACTTAAAACCTTTCTGGTTTAGCGTATACTTGGCTCATACAGGCGAGAGAAAAATACTTGTAAAGCTATGCAGAAGTTATTCTGCATCATTCGGGCCAGCCCTAATCCCCCAAAACCTCATTCTTTTATACGAGAACTGTGCCTCTTTTCTTGTTTTTTGCTTTCTATACAAAATAAAGTCAGTCTGTATTTAATGGTTATGTCGGGATGTGAGGGGGATTTTGCAAATGCGGGGCCTTTTCACCGAAATATTGCTCTCTACGTCGTGTGAGTCTAACAACCCACCGCGACCCCATATTCTTCTCCGGGTGTCTGACTCGAATGACAAACTAGCTGATTTTCACTACGTAGCTGGGAAATGTAGAGGGTGATAATAGAGATTTCGCTTTCATTTTTTACGCTTGACTTGGTTATTGTTGCTTTTCTTTGCCCGTGATTCCATCAGGGGATTAGTCCTGACTTCCCCACTACTGACGGTCAAAGTGGCCCAAATTCTGGATGACAATTGATGAGGATCAAGGGATTGCTATTCTCTGTCTAAGAACTGATTTGTGCCAGAGAAACTCATCAAGCCAGCTGGATAATAAAGCCAATGGAGAGAAGAAACGCGCATTCACTTAAAGTGGATTCGCCTCAAGTTTCCCCCCCTTTAACCAAGAGAATAACTGCCTTCCGACTAATGGATGTGAACCCTTTGGGTATATTTTAGGTTTTACTTTAGACATTTGGATTTATTTATTTAAATGTTCATAAATCACACCCTGGTTTTCATATAAAACGTGTATTTTATGTAATATCAAGACCAGCGATCACTTTCTTACCTATGGATAAAATAACATTATGACGATAAAAGCACGGTAGCATCGGAACTAATTGCTTTGTTCAGGGCTGACTGATTTCAGTCAATTAGTTCTATGGACTCCTCATTCTGAGACTGTCTGCGTACGTATACAGAAGTGATGCTGCACTGATCATTGAGGAAATTTCTAAGCACGGGGGAAAACGTTAAATAACATTTCAGAGAAGTTAAATGTCCGCTGATCGAAAGCTGTGAGACCCACAAACCGACGGGCTCTGAGGGGTTGAGTCTGCGGCTGGGATGATTAACGAGCGCGCAGCCGACAGGAGCCGCACAAAGACCGCTTTGACTTCCTCACTGCTGGTCGCCTCCGGCGGATGGCACGGTGCGGATAACCGCTGGCCCAGCCTGCCATCATCACTTCTCATTTTGCGGAGAAGATCGGAGCCAGGGACGTCTTGTTTCATAACAAGACGCGAAGCTGACTTCTTTCAGCTCTACTGAACTGGACATAAACTGGCTGACAACTTCCCAAACAGAGAGGGAGAGCGGGAGGGAGTTGGGTGCTCGCAGCCCCGTGGGCGCCTCGCTGGGAAATTAAGTTATTACTCGCGGTAATATTTTGATGGAAAATGGGATATTCAAGGACTCCGCGTTAGCTTCACACAAATTAAACTACTCACGACCGGTGAAGAGAATGGACCATCACACACTTTAGTATAGTTACACCGGTGACGTAAAATTATGGAGCATGCTGCCGCTCACTGAGACAGAAAATTAATTTTAAAAGTTAAGTTCATGCATAGGTATTTGTTATTCTAGTTGTTTCCTAACTATTCTCATGGTATTTCGAGTTATTCTCTTAGGGCCAATACCATAGGACAACACTTAAGGCCAAACATAGAGTTTAAGCATAAAGCTTTGTTTGGGACTGTCTTTACCGTGGTATCCCCTTTTTGAAAGACCCCTATACCTCCTTGTTAGTGGCCAGCTCTGAACTTTTTGAAGAGCAGTTTTGTGCGAGTCCGGGTTCATTCACTCGTTCCCCTTTATGGGCCGTTCCTCCATTCATTTCTTAGTGTGTTACACCAATTAAAGTAGGACGTGCTGTAAATGTAATGGCCCGAGGAGTGATTGTTTTCGACAAGCAACAAAACACATAGATCCACCCCTTAGATTAGACTGCTGAAGGGGAGGTTCATGGCGGTCAGTAGCCTGAATGGTTCATGGACTGTAATTCGGGGAGTGTGTGAAAGAAGGGCTACCCGCCTGAAAGCAGAGACAGGCGGCTTCTAACGGGCCGCGGCTCGGGGATGGAGTCGCCTTGCGAGGGGCGGAACGTAAGCGGCAATTTCGCCACCAGCCTGTATCATAATAATCACGTGCGCTGTCAAGTCAGCCTCCTTAATATCTTGAATTTAGATTTAGAATAACGTGTTTGTTATCACCGGTTAATTTGTACACTATTACGTGCAATGTATGCAAAATTATTCAGGCAAACGAAGTTTAATAAAACTCCGATATTTCGGATCATAAATGTAAATGAACTGTTGCATCTTAGTTCAAAATATAAATTGACAAGATTTTTTGCATACTTAGACAAAAATAAATGCATTTTTTGCATAACTATATACCACTAAATTACACTTTGTTCGAAGACTATATTCTTCGAGAGTTTTGCAAGACCTGTAAAGTGCAAACATGGAATGAAACATGTAATTTAATCAACGTGATAATTAACTCTTCTTTTAATAATAATTTAATATTGCACATGATTACCAGTTTTGTTACAAATATAGGCATATAGGCTAAGTATTTCAAGTTATGGCCACAAATACATTTCACTAGGCGTACTTATTGTAAAAGAACTTTACGTCAATCCCAGTTAATACATTAATGTTTTATATTTATTGTACAATTTCCTTTTGGGGAAAAAAATGAGCATACTGGGTACAAAAATACATAATAAAGGCTAGTAAAATCACCACGTGCTTTGTGCATATGTGTTACCAAATTTTCATAGAAATTACCAAAACAAATAACTAAAAGAGAAATTACATTTAAAACTCGGGAGTTTACATATGCACTGTTCTGAAAAGTTTTCACTGTACTGAATTATTTAGGGGAAACTGAGAAGATGTGAATTTTAATGATCCAGGTAAATCTTTGGCATCAGTGATGGTCTTGGGGGTTTAGGAGAATTTGCGTTTCCCACTTTAGCCACCAGCTATACAGCGAACTTTTGTAGGTTTTAATAGCGTCAGCCAATAAGCATCTGCGATCGCTTTTGAATCCACATTATTGTAATCAAAGAGTTTGTGTTGTGGCGGTGTCAAAATTCTCCGAGGGCAACTTCAACAGGAACGTGGCAAATGAAGTGACCGGAGTTGCGAGTGCCAGGAGCTTAGCGCGCCATTCCGTGGCTTATTTCAAACCATGTGACTTGGCGTTTCAAAGCCTGGACGGCTTATAATTACCACATGACACATTTTGATATTCTCTTATGAGGTGATGCATAATGTCTGCTCCCCCGAAGGGACAAAGCAGGAAAATCCCATCCAGTAATAAGACATTAATTTATGATGCTACTTCCTAATAGCTTCATAGTGTAATCAATTACACTGCTGTGTTTCAATTTCACAGCTTATTGCGATTTGCAAATAAAATGCAGACGTGTTCTGAAATCAGAATAATAGTGTATTTTCACGCCAACAGGGCCGTTACATTTGTTAGACATCGTCTCAGTAGTTTATTATTGATATATTCTCAGAATTCTCTAATTAATAACACGGTTTTAGACGTAGTACTTTACGGTGTATAATCATGCTCTCAGGCAACATCTGTTGTTTCCAAATTCTGCGCTATTTGCAAAATGCTTTTGTGTTTATCACTGAAGCAATAATGCTAATAATAGTAATATTTCCGGGGA
>JAODJX010000111.1:749516-761458 GCA_026776945.1 Isichthys henryi
TAGACCACCTTTAGGCCCCCAGGAAGAAGAAAGGCACTGGGAGGATTTGGGCCCAGATGGAGTGATGTTAACTGTGAATGGCTCCTGTAGCTTTACCTCCGTGCGCCGCTACTCCTCCCAGAGCCCCCGGGTTGCCCCTGCGCATGACATCATTCGAAAAGCATGCCCCCTATACCCTGAGAATCGGAGCCGTCACAATTGGCGGTCGCTCCATTAAACTGTACGGCTCTGAAACCCATACGTTTCCTTTTTTTTCGGCCAATCCCCTCCTTCTGCTAGGGGACATTGTTTGGAGGGCCTGATCAAAACTGTCCCCCACCAGCCATGGGCTTTCTGTAAATTCAATAAGGCCACCTTAAAGATTTTCCTAATTAATGGATGACATCTTTGGCTGGAGGAGAGGCGAGGTATTTTGCTCCAAGTTGTTCTTTGTTGGTCTCCTAATTAACTTTCGTAGGTCAGCTAGGTCCCCGCAACCTTAAAGTGAAGAGGCCCATTGTGATGGGAGTTGTAAACTTACTTTTCTGCCTCAGCACTTAAAAGGGAAAGCAACTATAGGAACAGAAAATATCCTATTTAGGTTCCTTTGTGACTGAACTGCTTGCACATGCTCCAATAAAGGAATTCTTGTAAATAAGCATTTATGCTCCTGTTCGTACAGCTGCAAAGGCTATTAGTCGTGGCTTTTAAGAAAATATTTTGTCTCCATCCATATTAAAAATAACTTGAAATTCTTCAGTTTAAGTTATGTTTGCAGTAAAGTGGGAAAACGGTATCATTGCAAATATTTGGATTATAGGGTTATTTTGGTTTGAATAAAATAATGAATATGCTAGCAGTAAGTTATTGGATGTTAATACAAGAAAAATTGCACGGACATTTATGTAGACTTTGCAGGCTCTCAGCAGTTAAAAATTAACATCCCCAGTGCAACAATTGGAGCAGAACTCACTGAAATGTGACCAGAACCAGCAGTCTGTCTCCCCCATACGCTTCTGACTCGAGGAGGTTAGTCTTGGATAATTTCCGGTGATTCAGATCCTTTGATCATGCAAAAGACTGGGCTGCGGTCGTTGGTTTTTACATCACCTGGCACTTACATCTCTCAGGAAGGAAAACGATTTCAAAAATAAGCCATGATGACGATACTGCTGTACGTACCATAAGAAGATTTATGTATTGTGACAGCCAGTCGTAAAAATAGAATGTAGATCATTTCAGTGGGAATGCGAGCACCTGATGTCATGGGAAGATGCGGCATGTCACTGGAATCTCGCCAACTATGCAGGACCTGCACAATCTCCAGGTATGAGGTACACCATCACCGCCATAGGAGAGGTGTATTGGTGTGGCTAGTTCATTATAGCCAAAAATAAAGAAATACCACGTGTACAGTAATAGTTATGTTCTAGTTTTTTGGGAGCAAAAATGTGAACAGTCTGGCAGGGAGCAGAAACGTGGACTGTCTGGGGTCTCCAAGGACCAAGTTGAGAAAAAACTTTTGTAAATACACGCATATCCCAGATCTGTAAGCTGTATTTCACCTCACCATCCCACTCAAATAGCGGCTAAGTGCTGGCAGCATTGGTTAATGAATAATATGAATTGTCCTATGCTGAGACGGGAACTAGGTCCAAAACTCCAGGAAGAGACTTTGGGCATCCAGGCTCACTATCAGGAGCATGAGGGAACATTTGGGGCAAATGCTTTTCTTATTGCATTTTTATGCATGTAAATTAAGGTTTGCTGAAATACAAATAAACTGTGCGTAGTAATGTCCTTATATACCACGTCCACGATTCCAGTGGTAGATTGATTGTAAGTTGTGAATGGATTTGCATTGTGCTATAAATGTCTTATACCGCTTGTACTTGGACTGTAGTTGCATCACTCTGGGCAGAAGAAAACACCACCCGGCTCACGGGGCAATGAACCAGTCTGGAACCCAGGACCTTTTTCTTAAGCACACTTTTCTGTGGAAGTCTGACAGTTTCGGTAGCCATTTTGTTTTTGTTCTCTTTCTCATAAACTGCTTGAGCAAACCAGACATTCTTCACATGGTCCTGTTTTGTGCCGACAGAACAAAAGTTACCATATAAAAGACAATACGTGAAGTTCCTCTAAATAGGAGTAACTGTCCTCATAATTGCATATTATTCTTAAATATTTCAAACGTGTACTTAACTAACGGATCCTGTTTTACACAATATTTTGAGTTTGCTTAAAAAGGTTACACATTCACATCTTGGTATATTCTGTGTTTTTATTAAAATACATGCATAAACAATATTGATTACAAGATTATTTTGTCTTTTGCCATTACATTTTAAATCCTAAATAAGATTTTGTTACAGCATCCCTCCAGGTTTTCTTCAGTTTTACTGATGCCTGCTCATCCAGAACTTTTTACATGCCATGGCAAACAGCAGCACTGACGCTGAAACTCCAAATGCTACCACAAACTCTTATCAAATATTAATACCTGGCAAACACATTATTGTCCCATTTTTTGCTATTTAAATCACGTTTTACATGAAAGCGCAAAATTGCAACAATGTTTCAATTGTTGATTGACTCTAGAATCTTGATTTAATTTTTCCAAGTCGGTTTGTCATATTATAATTGTAGATTAAACCCGCCCCCCCCACAAACATTCTTATTGAAAACTCAGTAACTTTGCATTGAGGTGAAAACAGTTACGTGGATTAATTTAAGTCATGCAAATCAATAGCGTAAACCTTGAACATAGCTAAATGAAACCCATCATTTGCTTTAAATTGTTAGTCTTTTTAGTGGTTTGAATGGGTAGGCTCCCCTTGTCAGCTGTCATAATTTGTTAACAAGCCTTTTCAAGAAACCCTCTTCACAGTAACTGAAAGCAGTGGCCTGTCCCAAGGGAACCCGGGGCTACATCAGACCGATTTCAGACCACAAGATGATGGCATTCCTGTATATTTTAATATTAATGGACCCTGTTTCAAAAGTTGGCCTAAAGCTTGCAACAGGTGCCCAATGGCTTCTGTCCGTTTGAATGGCGGCATTTATTATTAGTACGGTTATTATTACTGACATCATCTCCCATTAGGAACAATATATCAAAAATGGAAAAACAAAGAAAATAAGTTGTCCCTTAAATTTGAGTCACTTAGCTGAGCTAAAGCACGGGTCGATATTTTTTTTTCCCCCCTTAAAAAAAAATTGACTTTTGTTTGGAGTTTGTGAAAAGTGGGAATCAGAGGCCGGACAATGGGACTCCCTACCGAGTGCGCTGAGTGGACCCATCTCGGATCAGTCAGCCAAGGCACCAATTAATCCGCTCTTTGTCGAGCTGAACCCACCAGCAGCACATCAACCCATTTGGCCATTGTTCAGGTCCTCATGAGGCGGGATTTACTCTTTCCAACAGTCCGTTTTGTCCACGGTAGCTCAAGCGGAAGTTTCTCACTGACAATTTGCCCCAAATAGATTTGTCAGCGGCAGGTCCCTGAGGCTCAAGCCTTCGAGGACACAGCCGCAGGTACGAGCCCGACGGTGTAGGTGACTGCGGACGGGCGGGGGAGGGGGGAGGTTGGACTTTCACTCCCATGGACACAGCTGGGATTCTGGGACCACAGGCCAGGCAGGATGGCGCTGTGCCGAAGTGTCTGGCGGGAACGGCGTCAAACTAGGTCACATTAGTCTCAGCGTCCAACGGGAACCTGTAAAAACCAACTATACGTGCGTCCAGCAAGCACAGGATTAATCAGAAATAATAAAATACAGTGAGCTATTACTGTCTAAAGGGGCACAAAGGATTTAAAAGACAAGATGAAAACAAATGATACAATAGTGCCCAATTGCAGACACAACCTAGACAGTCCCAAGGCCTACCAAGAAAAAGACACACGACTTAGACATATTCAAACTCACGGTGTCCAAAAATGGGTTTTTATAAACCCATGCAACCTTGGTGTGTAAACATAGAACAGTGGGTTTTCAGTGAAATTGTTTCACTTTTAATACACTCAGAATGTATAAACTGTTCTGTCTAATCTATATCGTTTAATTAATCTGTCACTGAAATGATGGTAATACTGAAGACGAGGTGAAAGTGACTGTACTGGAACAAAAATGTTCAGCTACCCAATGCCAACATTTACCCTGAGTTTATTCAAAGTGGCAGAACCAGTCCGACCACCAGAAAAACGAACCCTTTTAAATTCAGTTATATCACATGTATTTTCCTTCTCTATCCTCTCAAAAAGTTTAAATAAACAATGAGTAACAAAATAAATTATACTCAGATTCAATCGTGCAACACATTATGTATAAAATAATTTCTATTCCCAAACTGCAATACAAATTGTATGTATATCACAATAATCTTTCATTAGCTTGGAACTAAATTTTTTTTTCATATGTGCGAGCACGGAAAAGTTTCACGTGTAGAAACTGTTCAGCCAAGTAAAATTAACTTCTTTTGACATATTCTCTGTAATCCTTGAAAACCAAACACAATCTCTATGGGTCTAAATCACACCTCATTCCCTGTCATTATTCGGGAGTGTTTGTAGTGTCTGTCCATTAGATTGCAGACCACCAAATTATAAACATGTGCATTCATGACTTTCATCGTGCTTCCATAATCTCATCAGCATATTTTAATATTTTTATAAATTCTGTAGAGTACAGGGTGAATGTCCCCCTTGATAGATTTCGTTGATCGGGAAGAGGGGGGTTAAATTTTGCTGGAACCCCCGTCTTTCGGTCTGGGCCTCCTTCCGATGACCAGGCCCTTATCAGCAGCCTAGTTTTCCGATGCCTAGACTCGGTCCCGATTTGTAAAGTGCATTCAAGCAAGTTAGTAGACACATTAGACCTGGAAAATGGGTAGATGGTTCCAACAGTGACAAATAATAGCAATACCCTGTTAAATTTAGCCATAAGTGGAGGGCACCAACTCTGGAGAGACACTGAATATGAAGGAGACCAAAAGCAACTACAAGTGACATGGACATACAGGAAGAGCTGGACTAGTCGCACAATGAGAGATGTATCCCACTCTCAGGAGAGTGTAAACACTAAACGGGGGGAAGGGGACGCCAGGACTGGCCACAAAGTAAACATCTGATTGCACACCAGAACATCTGAGACTGGGTCATTTGCATGACACTATGAGTCATGTTGTTTGCTTGAGTGTCCCTCATGTGCAGTACAAAGATATTCCAATCAGCAGTGGGGGAACCTTAATCAGTAGGGCCTTTTTCTAAATAAAATCCCAGAGGGTAGAAATATACACATCAGTTAAGAATAATCTATTAAAACACTGTACGCACATTACATGGAATACATCCAACAAGGAGTAAACTTCTCTCAAACTTTCACTCTTAGGGATGATGTCATAATAGAAGAACTGGCTATTGACTAAGTATGATGATGATGTCATAAATGCTGTAAATGAGACCTTATACCATGAGTCGTATACCATAAAGGGAATTGTAGCATTGAAGACAAGCGCAAAGTGTAACTTTCTACATGTAGATCACATACAAGCACACAATACAGACGCTCCTTGCTTTACAATGTGTTTGATTTACGAAATGTGTTTGACTTACGAAACTTCACAATGGTGCGAGAACGGTGCACAGTCAGTCATCATCAAACTTTGAATTTTGATCTGTTCCCAGGCTAACAATGTGCAGTACAATATTTTATATTGTTTCTGGCTAACGGCAGCATCCACCCAGCCACGTTTCCAGTCACTGTAGTGATTGTGAGTGTAAACATCTCATACAGTGTTTAACTCCAATTACATCTATTAAACGCCCAAGTGTGTCCTACGATTTCATATTCCACTTACAACATTTTCAATTCACGATCGGTTCATCGGAACGTAACCCCATCATAAGTCGAGGAGCATCTGTACTCACGTTACATTAAATTTATTCCACAAAGAATTAAGTTCTCTCACCCTATCACTCCTAAGTCACTTCAGAGTTGCCTAGTGCAGCATAAGTGCGCCACCGAGGTTAATGTTAGGTCAGAATTTGCACTGAAATTTTAATGGAAAAGCCTTAAAATCAGAAATATCCTGCATGTACAAAAAGTAATACATATATTCTAATATCTATACATGATATATTTAATCCAATAAAAAGTTTTTCAAATGAAGAGTTGAGAAAGGAAACATCATTGACTATTTTTCAAGGGATTAGAGTAGAAAGTGCAGATTCTGCTCCATGGGAGGTTTAATCTTTACCCATCTGATAGCCTCCTCTCCACAGCCCCTCCCATGAGGAAAATTTTCACATCGCTGGGGAGGGCTTAAGCTGAGGAGATGAAGCATAAAGGTCCCCACCCACACATAGCAGGCGACCGAGGAACGTGGCATGCAAATATCCCGCACTTCAGCGCGTCAAGTAAAGTTCTAATTCTTGACTTCATTGCATCACCACCAAAATGTCCTGAAGCAGTTTGTAGATGGGAGGTCTGAGAACCAAAATGGCCCTTTGTAGCAACACTATTATTAGATATTTGTGCAGTTTTTAAATTACTATTATTAGCATTAGTAGTAGTAGAAGTTGTACTAGTACTTTTGTGTAAAGTGACTTTTTTTATTAATGCAAATTATTGATGTGATACACATTACATACCTTCTTCAAGGGAATAATGCCATGTGTCCTTAGTCGCACCACCTTGAACCGGTGAACTTGAAGGTTATTTCCTATCATCACCATCAGTAGCTCAGCGTTCACAAAGATGACTTGTAAACTGCCACTCCTAGAAGTCCTTAAGATTTCCCACACCAGGGCCAGAGATATCCGATACCCTGCAGCACTGGAGAACTATGCAGACCTGACCGTGCCGTTTGCTCAGACTTGTTTGATGGAGAGCATGACGTTCATTTCTCATTCTTTGAGCATGAGCACCTTTCTCAGCTTGCAGGGCATAAATCCCCCCCCTCCCAAAAAAATATTCTGGTGACTTTACAGGTAGCACAGTGGTAAATAGACAGACCAGTGCTGCAACCAGAGCCAATCTGACAGCCATGCCCAAGACTCTCCTGGAAGGCATCAGTGTGAACTCTGGGGGGGGGGAGGGGAGTAAATATTGTGGACCGGGGGGATCTGTTGGGAGGGCAGATGAATTGTGCCCACCTGTACCCTCACCCCGGGCTATTAGGCTATTTTTTTTATTTTAGATTGAAACTCTGTCTTTGCATGCCTGCACCCAATTTAGCAAGGTCAGGCGAGGGTAGGTTGGATGGCATGCACTGGTGCAGTGCATTGCTGCATGGTTCTCATGATGAAACAACTCAGACCGACACGCAGCCCAGTCCCACCTTCTAGAAATGCCCAGGTGTTATGTGAGTATCCCCTTAGCTTGGTCCAGCAGCTCGGGTCCTCAGCAATGAAGACCCAGCCACTGCCAGATCATCTTCAGGGAATCGTATTGTAGTGCCGTAACTGATGCTCTCACACATGCAGGTAATGTGCCTCGTTCAGGACTTCCTGAGTAACTGCTCATTCGACACAAAATCAAGTCAGCGGTACCCAAGGATTTTCCAAAGAGAAACAGCACCAAAGGAGTCCAGTTTTCATCTCAGCTGACTGGATAGCATCCATGTCTTGCAGCCATAAAGCGAAACAGAGAGTAGCAGGGGTGTATAGACTTGGACCTTCGTCCTCTTGCGAAGATATTGGGAGCCACGCACCCCTTTCCAACGACTTTATGATCCCCCCCCATGCTCTCTTAATCTGTCTACTGACTTTTTAGGAAGAGTCACCAGAGACATGAATGTTGCTGTCGAAAGTAAACCTCTCGACGCAGTAAACATTCTTTCCGCAGATAGACACACTGCTGATGCCTGTGCAAAAGAGGTCATTAAAGGCCTAGATCTTGTTTTTTATCCAGGACGCTTGCAATCCCAGACACTCAGACTCTTTGCTCAGTCTCTCGAGAGCTAATTAACTCAATTAGAACCTCCATCGACTCCGCAGAGATCACAGCATCATTGGTAACATCAAGATCAGTATATCTTTCTTCACTAATAGATGCCCCACAGCCGCTGGACCCCACGACCCTGCCCAGCACCCAATCCATGCAAACACTGAACAGAGTAGGAGCAAGAACACACCCCTGACGAACCCAAGAGTCAACTGAGAAGAACCCAGAGGTTCTGTCTCCATTCTGCACAACACTCACAGTATCGGTGTACAGGCCAGCCATGATGCCCAGCAACTTCAGGGGGATCCTGTGAAGTCTTAGGATGTCGCAAAGGGCAGCTCAATCAACTGAGTTGAAAACTTTATGAAAATCGACTATGGCTAAAAAAAAACACTGTCGATATTTGCATTTGTGTTCGATGAGAACCTTCACTGCCAGGTTGCATTTGATGGTAGACTTCTTAGGCGTAAAACTAGACTGCTCCAGTTGATGATGACCCTAGCAAAGACCTAACTTGGTACTGAGATTAGTGTTACCCTCTTGTAGTTGCCACAATCCAGACAATCACCCTTCCCATTCCAGATAGGGGTAATAAGTCTAATTTTCTTGTTAGTTGGGATAACACCTGTCTCCCAAATGGAGGCAAAGATTACTTGCAATGCCAGAACAGCCTGACCACCAGCCTGGAGAAGTTCACCCTGACACCACAGATCCCAGCAGCCTTCCCTACCTCCAGCTGGTTCACGAGGATCAACAGTCATACACAAGTCTGCAAGTTCCTCACACAAACTGTGTGCAAACTCATTAGAAAAAGCCTGATCTTGGAGTCTGGCCAGGCGTAGCTTAATTCTCCTAGTAGGTGGTAGCCTATGGGACCTAAGCCGAATCTTAAGAGTAGCAACAACAAGTCTGTGGCCAGAATTCACAATCTGGGCACTTCTGTAGAACTTGCAGTTCTATAGGAGCCTCCACTGTCTGCCCACAAGGATGTGATCGATCAATCTTCACCACAACACCAGTATTGGAATACCAAATCAAATGATGTGGCTCAGAGCACTGGAACCAGGATCCAGTGACCCACAGCTCTTGACCCTGTGCAAGAGTCAAGGAACACGGAGCCACATTCACTAGTCGCCCAACCCAACTTAGCCTAACCCTCAAAATATGCTCATTGAAAGGAATGACATCGAACACCATCAGGAGGATCAACCACAGCAACAGCTACCCCTTGTATGGCAGCTATAAGAGCAACGAGACCAAAAGTAGGTGTATACACCTATATCTGACCACCCCCCGGTCTGCGTAGCTCAGAGAGTACTGCCACTGAAAAGCGGAGTTTATGACACTCCCCTGACAGCAGAGGAAGATGGTCATGTGGGAGAGACAAGACTTTCTATGTGCCTACTTGGATAGACTGCCTCAGATTAGGACTGCCTTGAAGCAGTTGATGCCTCAGCACCACACCAGCTCCTATCCCCAATAGGCCTGACCTCATTGATTCACCGGTGGTTTAGACTCCTCCATGGACGAGGCTTCTGACAGCTTTCCCTCGTCCCCTTCATAGTGAATACAGCCTTCCTGTAGGGAGGCTGCAGCACAGCTACTCCCGCGAAGAGCAGAAAAGAGACGTGTCTGCTTTGTCGGAGCTGTATAAAGTTCTTTACAGTGGCTAGAGTACCAATCTCACTACCAAACCCCAATTTTTTCCCCTGCTTTCAGGACTGGATGCAGTTTAACATCATACCCACGACATTGCTAAAAATGCACACATGATACTCCATCTGTGGCAATTTGTAACGGTGGGATGATCTTGCCAGGTAGTTTCTTGCATTTCTAGGACAGGGTTTGATCTTTCTCCACCTCCTGGTGTCTTCTCTGCACCATAATTGCAGGTGTAAGATGTCATACGTGCCTTAAAGACTATTGTACTTTAAATCTGCATTAAAGACCATTATAGGTGAAGCATTTGAGCTTAGAAGGCATTTTGTGTGTCCTGCTGTAGATCTAGAGAATTTTTATGTGCTGGGTGGCATACTTCTCACAGTGGGTTAATCCTGAAGGTGATGAGAATTCACGGTGTTATATGTCGCTTAATCTTTTCCAGAATTTGAAGTCCAGGTGTAAAATATGTCACACACTCTTTAATATTTCTGGGCATCGTACGACATTTAAAAACAACTTTTCCCAAATAGCACAAGAACAGTGATTGTGAGGGATGGAAAAACAAAAGTTGTCCAATAATTGTAATCAGTTAGGTCAGTTCTACCATTGATTTGTGATTCTTCTGTGTCATTAATGACTTTAATCACATTCTAATATATATATATATATATATGAACAATGTTCTAGCATAAAAGAAACCGAGTAACTTAAACCAACAGTAAAAATTATACTAAACCCAAAGTGATGCTGCTGGATAAATAAAAATAATATAATAACATAGAAATGAAGAGCAGTTTAAATGAATAGCAGGGTAATGCTGACAAGTGCACATGAATCAAACACCCTCTCACTGTTTCACATGGTTGAAGTACAACAAAACCAGGCTGGAGGTAAAAATGAGCATGTAAACATGTAATCTTAGCACTGGGTTTGCTGGGTGACTAGAGGCCAGTGGGCAACGCAGTGGACATCGGATCAGAAAAGTGGGCGTGCTGCATGGGGGGGGGTGCAAGGGTGCTCAAGTACCTGAAGAGGCCTTGCTTTCGCACCCATAAAAGGAGCCTTACTTGAATTACTGCAGTGGCTAACGCTACAGAAGAGCCTCAAGACAGTTAGCTACATAAATTAGGTTGGGGGGAAGGCAACAATTGCAACTAATTGATAAAATAATAAAATAAGAGGAATTAAACTAGGAAATAGCATGTATCAATATGTATTCTTTCAAATATAATAGTAACCAAGTATAAATTTCAAACGGGAAATTTAGCCAATTAGACAAATTGAATGAGAAACTGAGTGCAGGACTCTCAACAAGGAAACTATTTTCACGTTACTGTAATGTACCATAGTAAACAACGATTAAAGGGTGTCCGTTTCCCCTGCAATATTTTTGATCGGCTTTCATGAAAGCTAATGTCAGCTACTTATAGTTAGACCCATTCAGCTGCATGCCCCCAGCTATATGGAAGTCGCTAACGTGGTTAGCATCTGCGCTTTTGGGAAACGCGCCCCCGGTCGATTGTTTTATTCAATTGTACTGGAACTTTAAGAGCTGTCCGCGGTACTGAACATATTTCACCCTACATCGATAATGACACTTAAAAGCATATTAATTATAAATTGATTATAAAGTAAGCCTGACTTAGTGGTTAACTGAATCGGTCCAAGTTAAAATCAGTTTAAAGAAAATTATTTCTAAACAAACCAACCCTTGCATATAATATATATGCTAAATTATACTTATATTATAACCAGTTTTATGGCAGCTAGGCAGCGTTATGTCCCTACTCACAGATTGACTATTCATATTTTAATTGCGCATTTACTAAAACCATTTAAAGTAATAGCTTTCTCACTCTTAGATCATACTCACGTTAATCAATTTATACTAAAACAGGTATACAACTAACGCGGTTTGAGCTGTTCCTGAAATTCAAGAATTCGTTATTTATACACATATACATGTCTGTATATTTTTGTATCTCTCTCTATATATAATATATAGCCTATATAATATATGAGAATAATGGTCATCATCAATATCTAATAAGTTCTTAGTTTTATTTTCACATTGAAATTTCTACCCATCTTGGCTTGTGTCACAGAACACACACATTCAGGTCATACCTATACAAACCAGCATTCCCCTCTTAGTGGGGGTGTATCATAATGCCGTTTTCACTGCTATATGTCTATACATTACTGTTCGAAATGACGACCTTTATGACGACTTAACACCGTACTCTTACGATGGCAGCAAGACCGGCCGGGGGGGGCGCGCGGCCCCCGGGGGGGGCGGGGGGGGGGGGGGGGGGGGTTGGGGGGGGTGGAGGCCATGGGTGGGGGAGAGGGTG
>JAODJX010000111.1:761558-777760 GCA_026776945.1 Isichthys henryi
CCCGCCCTCCCCCTCGCGGTTTTTCTGGTTCATGTTAGGTCATGTGATCTGGATAAACGAAATCTGGCCCTGTCATTTATTTATTTGTTTTTAAACAGATATAGTTATCCATGTCTCGTTTTCATTTTACCAATAATAGTAATGAACTACGTTCCAAATCTTAATGGATGATCTACAATGACTATCTAATTTTCTGCGAGTCTTTCCTCACTTATCGTATAACCAAAACGGTCGAAGCAAAGTGCGTTTGATGTAATCAATGTGTTATTTAAAATGCCGGTGTCATTTGCGGTAATAGGCCAATAATATATTTTTATATTTAAGTGATTTAATTGTTGCACTAAACTGCATCTAAAGCAGGTTGGTATAAACTAGCCTATAAGATGTCCTGTATGAAAAAAAAGAAAAGTTTTGTTCCATTTAAACAGCAAGTGTTACATAACAATGTAAAGAGACTTTATATTATCTACTTAAGCAAATAACATCTGCAATTACTGTTCAATGTAGCAATAATATTCAATGAATATTACAGGGATTTTCATAGCAACGAGCATGGATTAAGCTCATTAGTAAGACGTGTACAGACACGACCAATGCCTGCATTCCGTCCTGACATCGCCAGAAATCCAGACTCGGAAATAAATTGAAAACATAAAAGGAAACATATAACAAAATAGATAATTACAATCAGTGAGATATGCCCGCGCCGTCATTGTCGATTATATGACCGTTGGACCCCGGGTGCGTGAGAATGAACCTAATTAAAGAGAAATATGAATTTTTCTTATACGTAAAAATTCACCAAGCTATCAAGATCAAAGTGTCACTGAGCAAGCTTCGGGTGAGTTCCCCGCACCACACATTTCCACCCCAGCGAACAATTAGCAAAAGGCAGAATTTTAGCAAATTGGTGTATAGTATCCTATTTTCCCGGTTTGAACCTTCTGTTTAAGACCAACTACCAAAAAGCAACATTTTCTGCGACTTGTGGAGGCTGTTCAAACGATTTACTCTAACCACTTGCAGAAATTGATGACCTCTTCATTCCGTCGATGTTTCACTGTCAAAAATAACTTGCAGTTAAATCTTTAAAATAACTACGACTCACATAACGGTTCATAACATATTCGTTATATTTTCTGTACTAGATACGGTCCATCCCATTGGATGAGATGCATGAGGTGTGGACGGCATTACACTGGATTAAATATCACACTCCCGCAAGAGGGTAAAGCCGGCAAGCGCATTCACTGAGCGGAACGGAACGCGGATCACCTGTGACTTGATTACAAACCAGAGGACCCCATTTGAAAAGGGAAGGATTTGTGCGCAATCCCACAGACTAAGTCAAATTTGGCAAATTAATTTAAGAAGGCTATGGGCTTAGATTCCACTTGTTTTGTCGTTTATAACAGTGGCGGATCTAATTAGGATCTAATCGTCACCCACTGTGAAACGTCGCTCCCAGGGTGAAAAGTGAATTTGCTCAAAAAAAAACCTTCACGTCACATGTTAGGTATGGATCAACTAAACACTCAGATTAGGACAAAAAGCCAGCAAATATGTAGAATGACTGCAGAACATATTCTTCTGAATATGTGCTGGTCTCATTTTTATAATCGCAAAGCCAGAGATACTTTCAGGCACTACTTTTAGAGTTAAAACGCAATTTAGCTTAAATGTATTCTTAAAACGCAACAGCATCGGTATTTGAAAGCGTATGAACAAGCAAAATGTCAACATTTTAAATACTATAGCATAAATTCGGAGGCTTGTCGTTGCAACTGTGCGGAAGGCTTTTTTGGCACCTTAATGTCGCTCCAGTGTGCGCTCTGTGCGCAGTTAAAGCCCCCAGAGCTTCTGAAATATCAGCGGCATCTGAACTACCGGAGGGAGGACGGTGACGTCATGCTTAAACTGGAGTAAGGGGAGAAAGCAGAGGGAAGCTAAGTGGACAAGCAAGTTTAGTTCTCCTCCCTCTGCTTTCTCAACACTTCTCATAAATATTACTAAGCTTTAATCTGGCTGCTTACAGCACGAAGTCACCGCGGCTACAGGGCAGCGAAATTCTTCGCCATTGTATCAATCGATTTAATGCGTTTTCTGCTTCCTGTGCCTATCTGGGACTCGCCAGACTAGATCTACCTCTACAGCGCGCTGCTCCGCCAGTGTCTCCAACTTTCTGGTGACTGTGTTTTCCCATCGAAGGTGTCAGCTTCTCTAGAACCGCGTCGAGCTCCGTCTTCAGCCGTTTCTGTCGCAGTTTTAGATTCACAAATTGTCTGAATAACAGGAATTTGCCAACTGGAGAAAGATCTGGACGCAACGGGACATTTCATAACCCTATGACTATTTTAATCCGGGACAAAGCGGAATATTTTTATTTTATTTTTTTTCTTCAGTCATTGTTACAAATCAACTTCTTCACCGCTTATATAAACATTTATATGTAAATATTATATATATACGAACTATAAGAAGCAGATCGTCCAAGATGAGCAAACCTGCCGGATCAACAAGTGGGTGTTTAGATATTTTAAATGTCAAATCCAGTAAGTGGCAGTTATACCGTCGTATGGCAATGTAATAGTATGGCTTGCTTGACTTGTTGTTAACCGGTTAACTGAAAAGTAGCGCCAATAATAATTCATTCCAGATTGGATAGGAGAGTTGCAGTTACTCACTTAATCTACTTCCTGTGACTTATGACTGTTATTAACTATGTATTAAACAGGAAAAATGCAGTGACACACTTTATAAGAAATAAGAATCGTAACATACAATTTTATTTTAGACTAGCTAATAGGTAATTAATGACAACCATACTTCTGCTCTTATTAATATGACAACTCTAGTTGGTGCTGTACCCCTAATTTGTCTCATCGATGTGTCGTAAGGAAATAATGTGCATATGTAGTGTTTTGCAAATATCAACATACCAACATACATGCTACTTTGCGAGGTTTTATAACAAAAAACACCAGGAGAATTGGCCATTTGAGTAATTAATTAAACTGTAGTTAGCCTAACATCGGAAACTGCCGTAAACAAAATGGTTTTCCATTAAAGTTGCTGGTTTCAGAGAAAAACACGCGCATAAATGCGTAATGTAGATTAATAAAGCAATCGTCCAGTAATTAGTACTTGAAACTTGAATTTGTTTCATTTCGTGGTTTCTGTCTCGTTCTGTTTTAGGAGTTAAACAAGTAAATTGCACACAATGTATTAAACTTCTTATAAGAAATGAGCGGATTGTGAGCAACGTGCACTGTCAAGTTCCACTTTTTCATTTAAATTGACCTGTCCAGTCAATAACAAGTACATATTCTATTGCTTAATGTGTTCAATAATCTCTATACTTTTAAAAATTCAGCACTTTTAGTAGGGTCTTATTCATGTGATCACAATCTGACAGGCATGCGCCTAACTCTTCCATTAAACTTGAAATAGTATCTGGCTCTTCACCCTACTCCCTATATGGAAGCATTTAGAATATAATGTGGAAAAACAGTACAAATGCAACTCAGCAAAACAGCCAGAGACACACGCGCGTGCAAAAGTAACCCAATATTAATAGACGCATGTTATGTTTTTTGTAAATGTTGATTATTACTGACAATCAGAATATTTTGTCTGAATATGTTCTATAGTTACCGTTGTGTGTCGAAATTAGCCGTGAAACCTGTTGTCGCGCGGATATAATTTGGTGACTTCAAAATGCGCCATTAGTTACTTCGTTTAGCAGCCCACTTTTACTTATTCTTAGGAAACCCACAAGTATTATTTCTACTTTCAGGGTGATACGAAAGCTCGTTCCTTCAAATCACTGCACTCGTTTTTTCCAGCAGTGTGTCAGGTGGATCATAATTACGGTAAAAACATGCCATGCAGTCTTCGTGTGCTTATAATACGGCAGGCCGCCTCAAGGGACACTTGTTGAGAAAATGTAAATACGGTTTTCGGCGCTACATAAAAGTGTTTCCATTTTAATTACATAAGTGTGTTTCTTTCTTTCTCTCTTTCTCTCTCTTTCTTTCTTCTTAATAATAATAATTAATAATAATTATTATTATCATCTTAAATCTCCAATGAGATTTTAATTATTAAGTTGTACTCACAGCAACGATACAATTATCAAAAAATATTATTGTAATTCGAAATATTTCAAATTATCTAAACAATTCACAATTACACAAAATCGTCATATGAAATCTTATTTTACCAGTAGTCTATAATTTAAATTTATTAACCGGAAATAAAGAAAATATTAAATGATTCCTCGCTTCTGCTACAAATATGTATAAATGTAAATGCAGTGGGCTATCACCAATATAGCTTATCGCCAATGAGTAAAATAAAATGTACAATTTTTCAAGTTTTTCTATTCAAAAACAAGCACAACGAACAAAAACGTACGTCACAGAACTTTGGACACTGAATGTTATTTCGTTCTCAGACTGCAATTTCTTGTAAACTTCACAGAACTTCGCTTTGAAATAGTCTCCACAATACTTAAAATACATATCCTGAATACTCCAAGTTATCCAACGCCTAGTTCCACAAATAACGTCGAAGTCTTTCCTTCGCTACCGTCCTGTATTCAAATTCCCATGCTACGCTCTTTGATAAGACGCTCAGCGAATCAAAGCGCAGGTGGTAACACGTCGCTGTAATTACATAGCCGTTCTTTATGTGTAATATACACATTTTCATCTTGCATATTTCAATAAAGAACGAAAAACAGTTTTAATTTACTCCAGGGATGATTTACATAGACTTCATTTCAGGTTCCAGAGCGAGATCGTTTGTATTATTTCTATTGCTATGTAGCCCTAATCCTCTAGCCTATAGACCTGTTGTATAAAGCAGCTGTCGAGTTTCATTATAAAGAGAGTTGACAGCTTGTCGAGATCGAGGCAGTCGGACGAGTTTCAATGGGAAAATCATTAAGTTAAAACTTTCTCTAATGTCTCCATTGTCTGCCCTCAAACATTGTCTTAGAGTTCTCCAATATGATGCTTCCCATTAAATAGGGCATAAACCCACAGATTCCCATGGACATCAAATTAAAATGCAAAATGCTAAACTTTTTTCCCTTTGGCGTTTTGGAGGAGGGGGGGGGCGACCTGGATACTTGGGCCTTCCCGAAGAATTTACAGAAAGCTCATTTGGTCGATCTACTCAGCATGGTCCCTGCACATACACACCGCTGTGGATATATTTAAATAAATCAATGTTATATATTCTCCTGTAAATATTCTTCTGCATAATTATATTTTGCAGCCGTGTCTTGCAAAGTGCAGGAAGACAAATAAAATGCTTCTTATTGGTGATTTTCTTAAAGGTCGCATTTTGGATATTCCATGCAAAGTTTGCGGCGACCGCAGCTCCGGGAAACATTACGGAGTTTACGCCTGCGATGGCTGTTCGGGATTTTTCAAGAGAAGCATCCGAAGAAATAGGTCCTACGTCTGTAAATCCGGTAACCAGGTAAATGACTGATCGATATTTCGCTTAATATCGCATGTTAGGAGATTTAACCGCCCTTTTTCGTGTTACTGCTTAATAACCAATTCTAACATCACATTAAAAAAAATTATACACTCTATAACCTTAACTTTAAAATCGACCTAAATCAAACCATTTAAATATACCACTAAGTATTTTCATGGCGTGCTTTAAGGACATAAATATATTAAGTAAATACTTGGGCCTTAAAGGGATTTCAGTAAAAAGAACGAATATATCCTGAATAATAGCAGCACGCTGATGTCAAATTGTATGAATGAAAACGAGATTAACACACACCATCAATTACCAACAGGGGGGCTGTCCAGTAGATAAAACGCACAGAAACCAGTGTCGAGCTTGTCGCCTGAAAAAGTGCCTGGAAGTAAACATGAATAAAGACGGTAACTTGTTATGCAACTTTCTAAAAATTTTTCTCTTCTTAAAATTTTAGTATCACGCATTTTTACTTTTTTCTGTTGAATACATTTTGCAAATATAAAATATCCAACAGTTTTGATCTGTAGTTCAAAATGGTCGTTTTAACAAAGTCTGTAATATGTGGAATAGGCCTATTTACTTCTGTTATATTTACCTGTATCGCTGATGCACTTTAAATTTAGCGGTGCAGCATGAGAGAGGACCAAGAACCTCCACCATACGGAAGCAAGTTGCTCTCTACTTCCGAGGGCACAAGGAGGTGAACGGCTCCACGAACCACTTTCCGGCCTCGTCTATCCCGGGCCCGCCGTTCTTCACCGCCGTCACTCAGCTGGAGCCTCACAACCTGGAGCTGAGTACGGTCTCCGGCACCCCGGAGCGGCAGGCTATCGTGGGCCTCGCGCAGCCCACCCCTAAGGTACAGCTTCTATATTCCCAAGTGCACGCGTGACTTCGAATTAACAAAAAAAAATCTCCACAATAGTTATTTTAAGGTCTTCAGAGGGTATGATACTATGCATCACAAGTTTTGCATTTTTACATATTATTCTAACACAAAAGGGTTTTTTATTCAGGAAGACAAGTCTATACGCCTTTGTCAGTTTACTACAATATAGCGTGGGTTATATATAGTTGCAATATGTATAGTCATTCTTCTCATGTAAGCGCACAATTAGGTAGTGAATGTTCATGAACGCTGACTGCAGGACTCGCTACATAGATCGATGCCGTAACCAACATCCCGATCGCATAGAGTATGGTTTTGCCGTTTCCTTCCAGTACCCACATGAGGTCAGCGGAACGCCCATGTATCTTTACGAGGTGGCGACGGAATCCGTGTGTGAGTCAGCGGCTCGCCTGCTTTTTATGAGTATCAAATGGGCCAAGAGCGTCCCGGCCTTTTCCACACTCCCTCTACCTGACCAGGTGAGAAAACAAGAAAAGCCGACTATTCAAAAGATATTTTTTTTAGTTGGTAGATACATATGTATATAACTCCAAGAACATCATTGACCTGCCATTGATAATTAATTCTTTTTTATATTCATATGTGTATGTGTATACGCAATAAATTTCACTAATCCAATCCAGAATCAAACCCTATATGTAGCACTCCTAATTGGCACTAACCTTATAATCTGTATTACAGTTAATCCTATTAGAAGATGCCTGGCGAGAACTGTTTGTTCTTGGTATCGCACAGTGGGCCATTCCAGTAGATTCAAACACCCTTCTTGCTGTTTCTGGTATGTAAAAGCAAAATACTGTTATATTATCACAGATTTACAGAAAATAAAATTTCCAGCAAATCTCAAATAAAGTACGGCAAAACGTACCGGGAGACACACAGATGGTAAAATAAGTGTTGTATCTGCATTGTATTCAAAGGCATAAACACAGAAAATACAGAATCGCAGCGGCTTAATAAAATAATTTCGGAAATTCAAGCTCTTCAAGAAGTTGTAACCCGATTCCGGCAGCTTCGACTTGACGCCACTGAATTCGCTTGCTTGAAGTGCATTGTGACATTTAAAGCAGGTGAGCAGCCGATGGTGAGAGACTTAATGCCACAAACTAACTCTCAAAAAGAGTAAAGAAATGTAGACATAGATGTGCATATGAAAGATGAATTAGGCCTACACGTGTTAGGCGCAAGGGCGGAGTATGGGGGTGGGGGCGTATACCGCTCAATTTTTAATTCGTCTTCACAGCCCCCCCCCCCCCCCCAAACGTACAGACATTTGTAGGCTATTTCAATTCTTAAGTTGTTCCCCCCAGTTTCAAACTTTCTATTACGCCGTTTGTTAGGCGCCAGAAGAAAAAGGTGTAGAGTAAAAGAAACTGTTTTCATTAGGCATATATTATTAATATTAAAATCTTAATTACCTTAATTTCACACAGCCATTCTAGAAAACGCAGTACAATGAATGTGCGTCTTCTTGCGTTAATAGGGGATTTTCTCCAAGAAGTAAGCGTCAGGTTTAAAGCATTAATTATAATGCTGCGCGTTGCTGTATTATATACACAAGTCGTAACACTAAGAGCGCTTCGTGTTTACCCTCTTCCCTCTAAATCAATGCTTTTTTTTTTGTTAGTACCCACTCACAGCGGATCGGAGTTGAGAAACTTCCGCAATGCTACCGCCATAGCTGCATTACAGGACGAGGCGCAGCTCACGCTGAACAGTTACATACATACAAGGTAAGCTGGTGTGCAGGGCAAGTGAACCATAAAAGCATTCATAATGTTCTTAAACGTTTTTAAATACAAGTAAAAAACATATACACTTCATTCACTTGAAAGATTTAGCAATTATTTATACTTTAATAATACTCTTCTTTTCCATTTATTCTACAGCAGGATATTTTACGGAAGCAATTTAGCTTAAGTGTTGCTCAAGTGCAGGACTGGGGTACCTCTCCGTGGTGTTATACTAGCAGCCTTGTGGCTACTTTATCTCCTTAATTATAATCCTACCTGTTGAAATATGCTTTCATATTTGGTCTCTGTCGTTAATAGGTATCCCACGCAACCATGTCGCTTTGGTAAGCTGCTCCTGCTCCTGCCGGCGCTGCGCTCCGTGAGCCCTTCGACAATAGAAGAGGTGTTCTTCAAGAAAACTATTGGCAATGTTCCCATCACCAGGCTTCTCTCAGATATGTACAAATCCAGTGACATATAAAAGCATACGGAGATGATCCAAGACGCTTACGATTGGCTTAGCCCCTTACATGACCGCGTGACAAAGTGCCAAGTCGAGATGCCCAAAGAATTACAATCCTGGCTTTTAATAAAAAAAAATCGCATACACAAGAGGAGGTGCGGACGGACGAGGGAAAACAAGGCGATAAGGAGAAGTACGAAAACACTCCCCAAAAGGCAGTTCCATTAGAAATTTGATTTTGTTTGTATAAAGGCAATTATAATTTATGGTTTAAATCCGCCTCCAGTTTACACGCGAGCGAATAAGTACCCAGAGATCGATTTCACATTAAAGTGCTCTATCAGAGATCCAGTGCTTCAGTGATCAATGAGCTTTATGATTGATGTCCCTTTGCGACGAGTAGTTGCAGCAGAGGTAACCAAAAAAAAAAAAGGAAAAACATAAAATATACGTGAAGCTGCGGCCGGGAGAAGCGGTCGCTGTCCTTGACGCAGTGCTGAAACCAAAGGCCACGGCATCTTCCTGCTGTAACCCACGGTAGAAGCGACCGACCCAGGCGAGAAACAGCTGAACCTCCTTGGTGCCAAGGGCACGTCTGGCATGACTTTCGAGCTTAGGAAAGCTTTGTTTTTATTTTCGTCAAAGCTGTTGGTTTTAAGAAGTTGTAAACACAAACTTTTAGGCTGCTATGGGAAATGCATAGAAGCAATTTTCATATTAAGCATAGCATTTTATGTTTTGTGCGTGTGTGAGTGGCAACGCTATAAAAAAAATTACGTTGTGAAGTAGACACTAACACAACTTCAAGCACTTGGGTTTCTTTTTTGTAGGGTGTAAATATTTTTTCGGTGTACAGAGTGGAGTGTAAATTTGTGAAAGTTGTACTGATATATATTATTAGAATAAATCATATTGGAATACCCATCTGACCTCACTGTCCATGCTCTGCAAAGGTCTAAAATGACTGCTGTTAGTCGTTTCTATCGGTGTTAATACAGATGTAATGTATTTGAAATTGTCAAACGATCCAAAGATTTACTTTAACTCTTCTAAGCACCGATGTCCAAGGCTTGTTTGCCTGAAAGGCATATTGCGGCATCTCCAACTCAATAACTTGGGCCTTGAAGGGGGGACGTTCTGGCCTTCCCTCTCCAGGTGGTTTCAAGTACGCGTATGTTTTAATAAATCAAGGACTTTGCTCAAATTGTATTTTCAAAATCTTTAGTTTGACGGTACAGCAACCGGGGGAGCGAGCATGTTGGCTCAAGAGGATGACTGTTCAGTTTCGAAGGCAATTGATCGGAAGTGCGCAACATTGAACCAGATAAAACACAAATTAGCCTATATAGCACATAGCAACATGTAAAGAAGCGGCTGCCCGACGCGCTAACAGGTTAGAAACGAACCAGGCACCTATCAGTGCAATAATAAAGCGAAGTGGCCGGTCCGTTCAGAATTGTCATACTAGAGAGTTTTTTCTGGAAACGGCACTGTAGCAAATGCAGATTTTGGTTACAAATACTAGATAGCGGGAATGTTTTAAAATGTCGGGGGGTATATCAAGGCCAATTACTGAAGCACACAACATGCTACAGTCAAAATGGTACCATCGACTAGGCTACGTGTGAATTTGATTTTGACAAGAGTCGAATTCATCTGAATTGTCTGTCCAGTTGCAAAGTACGCGGTTTCACCTTTGCCTTACTTATCGAAACCGAACCCCGCCATCCCTCGCGAAATGCCGAACACCATTATTCCCCAACGAGAACAGCAGGGTATACGACACACACCGAAAAGTCCGCTGATTAAAATAAAAGCATCGCATAGCCACACATTCCTCATGCATACAAGTGTATTTGACTATTTTATTGGAAATTTAAGTAAACAAAACAGCGTAGCAGTATACAAACTGTAAATGTACATGGTATAAATGCTATTCCCCTTTCTTTACTGTGATAACAAAATAGATTCAAGCTTTAAGGAAGTTCTGGGCAACTTTTACACATTTGAGAAGTCAGATGCAAGATTATTAACTGTGCATTTGGGTTTTCATATTATATTGCATTCTGCATTAATTTTTATATAATTAGTTGGCATGATTTTATGCGATGGACGGATTCAGAAACGCATGTTACAGACACCTCACCAACTAATGAAAAACAAAGATAAGAACAATGTTAATTGCTATTAATAGTTGTTGGGTTTTCTCCAAATCAACAGATGGGGGGGATGGGGGGGGGAATCAAATTTTGTTAATAAAGCAGAAGTGATTAAAAAAAAGAAAATAGATGATCAAATAAAAACTTTTGGCAGAAGCTTAAAATGAACCTGTGGAGCTGAACTCGGGGCGACAAAATCAGGGGTTGCAGCATCTGCCTGGCCACCGCATTCAAGCTTGTCTGACTTTGGATGGGGTGTAGCTTTTGTCAACAGTCTCATCTTGTAAGAACATGTGAAGGCAGCGCTCATTTTGGGCCAGGGGGTGTCCTGCCACTCTGCAAAGAAGATTAAATACACCTCTACATGGGATATTTTTATACACACACACACACACACACACACACACACAGCAGTACAAGCAGCACACTGGGTGTCTGTATGATCATCATGACGCCATAATATCATCCTAGCAGAAAGGTACAAACTCAATGGAGCATTCAAGGTGTGTACGACTTACGGAGTCACACAGGAACCCATACACTGTAACACACATTTACACTATTTTTACATATCTATAAGAATAAAAAAAACACTAATTCAGCTTTCCAAAAACACTTTAGGGACATACTATAAATCATTACTTAGTGTATGCATTTCAAACAAACAGACAGACAGAACAAACAAACCGTTTAAAAAAAACAATCACGAGGTATGATCAAGAGGTCAGAGGCAGGAAGATTAACAGAACTGGATCTGGTTCTCCACAACCCAGTAAGTTTTAGAAAACACATTCTAATTATCAACATACTTAAATGCTGAGAATTCACTTACCATCTCCTTCAAATGACAATTAACGTTTAAGACTGATCAGAGGCTCAGAATTACATAAGCATAATTCACACATTAAAAGCACATGCTTTGGGCTGAAGTCAAATACAAAATGCTTTCCTATAACGCATGTTTTGAAAAATGCAAATTTGCTCCAAAGCGATTGATTTATTATGGAAAAATGACAGTATAGTGCAATTTTCACGTTGGTTTATGTGCAGAATGAGGAAGACGCCACCCAGCTGTGCAAACCTACACAGACATCCATGGAGAGCACACAACAGTTACTCTATCAGCCCACCGTGTGTTATATTATTTTTATTTGGCTATTCATCCACATTTCACTATTATAATAAAAAAGCTAATTGAACACCCTCAAAATATGAGTAAATGTCCTTTTTGTCCATGAGTTTTTTTTGACTGCTTTGCGCCTAAACCCATTTTTCCCTTAATCCCTTGTTGCTATAGTGCCAGTTTACTGAACTGGAGTTTTTTCAGGAACACCACTATTGAGATATAGAAGAACATACTGTACTGTATGGTTGGAAAAACTCCCTTCCACGCTTTTTAAGTCTTCAACCCTATCTAGGATCACCAGTCACATATAAGTCATTACGCAGCTGAATCCCAGGGGGTGGTGGGGGAGCATAAGAAAGCTATCAAAATAAGAGCGCTAATATAAAATAAGAGTCAATAATTAACAAACAAAAATAATTTCTCTCTTTTATCTTGCCATCAGGAATAGCCACCCATATGACAGATAGCTAGCTCCACAATACCACTGTGGCAAGAAGATTAGACAAATATGGTTCCTTCTACCTGAATACTAGGGCGAATCTCAACACCAAGACTGCAAAGATCATACTTGTGGTCTTGGCATGACCGGTCTTGCGAACTTGCCTCCCTAGAATAAACTTGGGACGCAATGACTCATGGGACTGGTCTCGTTCGGCGGGGATACACCCACGTACCCTTGATTTTTGGGGTGGAGCAAGACCAACATTGGGGGATTTTTACCGTCCTCCGTACTTCCGTCTTCAGCAATGGAAGATGACGTGAAACGGTGAAGTACTCATGTCGAGATTCACCCACAGTCTTTTTTCCTGAAGTTTAGTCTTACTTTGATTGTTAGAACATTGCCTTCATCCAAAAAGTT
The DNA here is from genome assembly GCA_026776945.1 of Isichthys henryi. NCBI lineage: Eukaryota > Metazoa > Chordata > Actinopteri > Osteoglossiformes > Mormyridae > Isichthys > Isichthys henryi. Next base: position 774,317 of record JAODJX010000111.1, read on the forward strand.
GTCTTTGTACGTATCATCCCCCAAAGGTGAGCGCAGACACTCAAGTTGGACAGACAACATAAAGGAAAACCTTTTACGAAATATTTAATCACACCTTTAGAGACACAAACTTGTAGACTTACCTGCTATTAAGTCTGAACAATAACAGAATCAAGAGCACCATTTAATGCAGAATTTTAAGTCTTAATTACTAACATATCTCCCAGTTCTTTCTGCCAGTTTATCAAGTTTCCTGTATTAAAATTCAAATGTGTGGCTTGGCCACATTTGCACATGAAACAAAGATAATAATATCTGCAATCAAAGCAAATAATTACAATTACACTGTAACTTTTATTGTTCCACCAGGAGGGGAACAGCACCCCGGATCAAAAATAAGCAAGGGAGCATACAACATTCTTCAAAGAAATTTGTTCAGTAATTTGAGTAGTAATTTGCATAAATTACACATGCAAAATAAAACAAATGTAGAACTCAGGTACAATGCACTCGTGGCCTTTCCATCCGTTTTAATCTTCCTCTAGGCAATTATAAGGAAGGAATCTGACATGACATGAATGTGCTGTTTGTCGGTTTGGTTATTAGAAGGTGTCCAGGTGCATGCAGCTCAGATACGTTCCTCTTATATACTTCGGAAAGCACACAGCACAATAGGACACAAAATATGTCATGGAGTTTTAAATATATATACACACACTACATATATGTTCTTATGGAAAATAAAAATAAATACATGAAATAAAAAAGTGTGTGTGTGTGTGTATAAAGAAATACTTCAATCATACAGTAGTACAAGGGGCACACTAGGATCCTGTATTCAGTGGCAGTTCTAAACCATTTGAACTGGAGGGGGGGGGCAGTCACATTTCACCTTAATGTCCTCCAAGTATTATTTACCTTAGATTGCCAGCATTAAGAAGCAAAAGAATTCTGAAAGCCGGTAAGTTATTTACACAATGCTTTGCAGCTACATTTTACAGTTTACAAATACGTAACTCACTCCGATTTCATGTTAAGTGTACCTGTACAATCAATCGCATTACAGCTCTTTCCCGTTTTAGATGCGTTTTTTTGCGGTATTCAAGCTGAACGGTAACGCTGCCGTTCAGTGGGTGTTAGCCAGTGACTTCCACCTTTGACATCATGTGCATACCCTTCGCAGTAGGAGGAGCGCAAGAATAACAATAACACATTTATTTCAGGCCCAAGTAGCATACGTATTTAGGGGGGCGTTACTGAGGACACACCCTGAAAAGCCCCCCCACCCTTCTGAAGCCCGGAGGTGAAACAGTACTGAATAGTTGTACTACTCTCTCATAGGCAAATTGGGTAGATTTCCAATATTCAATCTCGACATTCTGTTATTACTGTTAAGGTGACTGCAAGTTTTGAGGTCAGAATACAGAGATAGCCAATAACCTTTTGGATACAACCACAAACCCACTAAGTTACACATTGCAAAAATTCTATATTTTTCATTCACCTAAGGCTCTCAGGGACTGAATCTTAACTGCCAGTCGCTTATATGCTGGACGTTCTTGGTAGGGTTTCCTGGATGAGTACCTTAATCACTAGGCCACAAGCCGATGGCTCAGACTTACTTATTCAGAAACAGCTCGAGGCCCTGCCTCCGCTCCTCGATGAAGGAGTCGTCGAATATCCCGTCATCTCCGCGGAATGGAAGCTGCCGAAAGAAAGCCTTGCCCGGCAGAGGGGGGACGACAACCTGGTAACACCAATGAGATGAGAAGAGGAAGAACAGAAACGGAAGGTGTGTAAAAGCATTGTGTGCCTGCATCACCGGTGGCAAGGCTCAGAGAGCACCAGTAGGGCGGCGCCAGGCCCACACACGAGGTACACATCCAGTCAAATGCACCCACTAGTTAATTAAAGCACCACCAGTATAGGGGGGCGGGTTCTTCAATCAGACCAATGTCCCCCCTGGCCCCTAACTGAGGCGGTGTATCAGAAAGCAGGCCCATCTCCCTTGGCCGGCCTCCCACCTTGCTCTCCCTCTCCAGTTCACTCCTGAGCCACTCGAAGTCACTGTACCTCCTCCTTACACAGGACTCCTTCAGCTTGAAAATGGGAAGGTTGGTCTGAAAGAGAGAAAACAGGAGATCTGTGCACCCCTGCCACATGGAAGCGGAGACGGGCAGTCGCCCCACGCGGCCGAGAAAAAAGGGAGCAGCAAGTGCGTCCTGTCCGCCCTTGGTGTGTGCAGTTTCAAGAGGAACAGAAACAGTAGCGATTCAAAGAACTACACAAGAGAAACGAAAGCACTAATAATATAATTTACACACACATACAGACCCACACACCTACATCATGTTATCCGAATATAACTGGTTCCTACAAACTGCTCACTTGTCTAATGAGGAAAATTATTTGTTCCAGGTACATTCAAGAAACCCCAGATAACCTCCCCAAAACATCACAAACACTCAAAAATACTCATTTCATCATGATTAAGCACAGTTTAGACACCAATTACCTAATTACCAAACTGTTAATGAGGTAATACATATGGATTGTGTGTTTATATGCAGTCATTTTGTTGCAGTACCATCAATTTCACAGTAATGGCAACGGATATTTAAAATGAACTGACTGCTACAATAACGATTCATTTTTCACACTAATTTTAATTTCGTTGTCATGTTCTGGCTGTGTTCGAATGGCATTTGCTTTTCCAGGATTCTTCACTCAGATACCAGGTATGGATATTAATATATATGACTCGCAATTCAAATATCAGGGTGTAGTGCATGTGTGTATTATGACCTTATTTTCCTAGTTTTTTGTACTGAATATTCAAAAATGCGCGGCAGTTCAAATACAGAGGGACTTTTTGGAAGAGGAGAGCACTGCTGGAGATCTTCATTCCCAGCATGCACATGCCATAGTCATAACAACAAAAAAAGGTAACAGAAGCAGCAGCACAGGGGAAACTTAAAGGGGAAACAAACAATGATCCGTACAAGCCCACTGCTATACTATATTACATGTACAGCAATTAGTAAATGTACAAGAACGTCAACTGAATAAACATGAGAGAAAAGGGACATACATACAGCAAACAAGGGATGTGACCAACACAGCAAGGAAGCCAATTGAATAAACATGAGAGAAAAGGGACATACATACAGCAAACAAGGGATGTGACCAACACAGCAAGGAAGCCAACTGAATAAACATGAGAGAAAAGGGACATCCATACAGCAAACAAGGGATGTGACCAACACAGCAAGGAAGCCAATTGAATAAACATGAGAGAAAAGGGACATAAATACCGCAAACAAGGGATGTGACCAACACAGCAAGGAAGCCAATTGAATAAACATGAGAGAAAAGGGACATAAATACCGCAAACAAGGGATGTGACCAACACAGCAAGGAAGCCAATTGAATAAACATGAGAGAAAAGGGACATAAATACCGCAA
>JAODJX010000111.1:788415-803926 GCA_026776945.1 Isichthys henryi
TTTTGTTAAGTACATAACTCCACATGTGTTCATTCATAGTTTTGATGCCTTCAGTGAGAATCTACCAATGTAAATGGCCATGAAAATAAAGACAACACATTGAATGAGAAGGTGTGTCCAAACTTTTGGCCTGTACTGTATATATATATATCCACATTACGTAGTAATAAAATGCGCTTAACTATTAGCTAATATTTTATCTAGCTCGAGAAATAATCCATGGAAAACCACAATATCGTTTCTTTCTTGTTCAATGTAAATTAACCAAACACTCCTGGCTGTGTTCCATACATAAGAAATATACCATCAATATATAACTGGTAAGACTGTGGCTGTGACTGACACAGATAATGACATACAGATACCAAATATATTTAAATAGACTAAATTATAATTACCCAGCTTTGCTGCACTGGATAAGCTGTTGAAAGATTATTACCGTTATTTAAAATACTTGACACAATTTCGAAAATGTTTGGTCAAGTTGCTATCTAGTGACTTTGAGTCATCATCCAATGATTTTGTGTAAAATAACATTGTACCATTCCGCTATTTTTTAATTTACTTAGTTGCTGCTGAATAGTTTATTATAGGCGTAGCGGTCAGACTGCTGCTGGAGAATCACTTTAAAATGTAATTTTAATACATTCAGTCATTTTCAGAGAAGCCTTCAGGACTGTTTGGCTCTAAGTGGAAAACAGTCTATAAAGGAAGGTTAATGAGATACTTGAGACTGCAACATATACAGTGAGGGCTTTTTTTCTCTCGAGAGGCTAAAAAATGGTCAGATGCAGACGGGCAGCGATAAAAACCATGTTGAAAAGGGAGGACAGCTGTGGCCCTTTGCCTGGGACTATGGCAGTGGATATGCACTATGCTGCCTTTGGCCATTGTCAAATGTCTGTTCAAAATCAGTAGCAGGTTCATCTTCTAATCATGGGGCAGACTTCAGATTGCGATCTTCCGGAGAGATCTACACTTTATTTTTAATCAAGAATGTGCAGGTGTTACAGTACAGAGTTTTCTACACTTAAATGGAAATGTTTTACGGTTTCAACATAAACAGAAAGGACAAGCAATTCTGCTATTCAGATTTCTCTTCTTTCTTTTTTCTTTAGAGCTATGAGGAAAAAACTAACGGCGGGCCTACTGTGAATTCCCATATGTAGCATATCAGACAGTGATGAGGACGAGACCAACTACATCGAGTCCAATTCAAGACCAAGATTTCCAAGCACAGAGTCTGCGTCAAGATCGAGACTTCGGGATGCTCAAGACTGAGTCGAGACAGAAACTATGGGAGGATCAAGATCGAGACTTTGGGAGGGTTGAGTCAAGACAAAAATTTTGAGGGGATCGAGACTGACTGAGAAAAAATCAAGTCCATTTTCAAGATCAAGGTCTTAATTATACATATTTACTATTACCATCACCCCTCTTAATATTTTAAAGTAAAATTGCATTGTATATGTCACAGACAGCCAACTATACCACTGCTGATCAAATTTTCATCTTTCTGGGTGAAAGATGTGAGAGTACAAATAATCATTGATTATACTGCTTGTTTGTATGAGATGTATAGAACAAAATAACAAGCACACACTGTCATTATGGTCCCTCTCCTTACAGCAGGTGGGGGGGGTTGATCATATGGAAATACTGGAGAAATCAAATCCTATATTCTCCCATATGGCAACTGTTCAGTGTAGCGCTTGCTATACAGCAAAGTGTGCTTGCATATGAGAAAATCACTTTTGTGTTTAACGTAGCGGAAATCAACACCTTCTCTGTTCTTAAGGGATTTCAAAGATAGCATTGCAGTACACAGCCAATACAGTAGATGTGAATAATAGATGATTTTATTAATTGTATTTTATGTTATTAATGTGTATCATTATTTTGAGAGGAGTAGGAGAAATGATAATGTTTCTCACTGGTGAAGAAAAATCGGTCTTACATCTCGCTTTAAAATTAAGAGTCCAAACCAAGACGCTGTAGTCTGAGACTGATTCAGGACCAAGCAGCCATGTTTGAATTCGAGGACAAGACCGGGTCATTGAAAAAGTGGTCTCGAGGCCAAGATTGAACTGGAATACATTTGGACCCCGGTATCCACTGTTTAAGTAACCCCGGTTTCAGTTATCCGCGGTTTACCGCAGTCCGAAAAAAAATTGGAAAATTCCACGAATAAAGGTCCATCATTTTCAAACTGCGCACCAAGAGAGTTCAGTCTGTAACACTGTGAAATCCGCCAGCCCAGTCGTACCCAGCTGACCTACATGACTCATTTCTATTTGTCCGAATACCCAAAATTCCTCGCCAGAGGTATTACTAGGATGCTATATTTGGGTGGGCATTTGGATTTTTTGGGTGGCCAACAACAAAAAGGGCTGCTTTTCCTAAATATGGTATATAAACAACTGTGTAGTTTGATTTAAAAATGGGGAGGACAAAGGGGATATAATTACAGAACCCAGTCTTTGTAGGGGGATCTGGGGCCATTAGCCTGTGAAAAAGAATTGAACTATGTAAGTAATTGAACTCTGTAAGTTTTTAATTTTATGATGAATGAATATTTGTATGATGGACTGGTGTGGATCTTCAGTACCCTAAAATAAAATGTGCAGAGCCAGTATGACAGGCTGTAAGAGTTCTGACTGGAACAGAGCAATGCCAAGGCCCGATATGAATAGTAGATGCAACAAAACATTTATAAAAATAACTTTTCATTTGTATGTATTTTTTAAGACTGTGACTCGATGAAAAGTCAGATAATGAATCATATGATAATCTCTGATTAATCGCAATTAATAGCATGTAATCCCCAAATTAATGTGGAATTTAAGCAAAGGGGTACAGTTTGAAGACAGATTCAAATTTTACAACTTCAGTGTCAGTTTTGCCTCTGGGGAAATTAATCACTTTTGTTGTGTTATGATTTATTTCTGTAATAAATGTATTTTATCAATTCCATGGGAAGAGTTACTGAAAAAAATGACAAAACTAGCAAAAAAAAAATGCAAAAATATACATCTTATCATACAAATTGTTTGTTTGTTGCTTGCAATAAAGTTGAAAGATTTAAAACCCAGTTAAGAAATCATCAAATCAGAGCAACAAATGGCATAATTTTAATATATATATATATAAGTTAAGGTAATGTCAATTGCTCTACACAAAAACAGACACAGTATTTTACCATAACATTTTAAAAAAAAAAAATCAAGTTTTTAATTACCCATATTTTAATATTCAAAGAATAGTTTGACTTTTGTTTGTACAGATTATTAATTTCCAACAAAAATACTACTTGCAAGCAAGTACAAGCTGAACTTCAATGTTTTCAAAAAGACTCACTGAACAGATAGGAATGAGTAAGGATGTTGAGTTGTTCTATATTTTTAATCTCACACCTTGAATTGCGATTAAAGGCGAATACAGGTCTGGTCCAGTTGGGGAGCAGGCGCTGGTACAGGGTACACATAACCAAACACTTTGGGCTCCATCACAATGCAGGTAATGTGCCTCATTTGGGACTCCTCTAGCATCCGCTCCTTCAACACAAAGGGAATTTTTCCACTGCACCAGGAACCAAACTTTTGGCACTTCAAGAAAGTTTCAAAAGGACGGTACTTCAAGGGGTTGGTTTTCCACTGGCGTAAAACTGGTGCTGGTGTCGAATGACATCATAACACGAAGGCATGGTGATGTGCAATATTAATACCAACATTGATATCAAAATTATGCACAATCAATTCCCAGCTATATTAAAATAAGACTTTTTCTTGCTTTCAATCCTGTACGGACATTATAGCGCGGGGGTTAAAGTTTCGCTAAAATATTTTTACTCTGTTACTCTGCCATTGGAAAAGAAAACATAGCAAGCTTTGCAATTTTAATTATTATTCCTTTTATATATTCTTGTATGTTTAAAAATCAGTTTAAAGTTTACCTCAGATGCTTTTGCATTAGCGCTGCATACATTCTCCGAGACAATAGTAATCATTTTCATCCTTGCCGTTTAAATCACTCAAAGACAGGTTTGTGAGACATTTATAAACTCCTTTTTTGTTTCATAAATACTCCAATATTTATTAGAACGAAATCACATCGCTAGGACCACACGTTACATGTGTGCCGTATTAATATATTCAACAAAATACTTTTTAACTTCTTGTCATACCATCCAGATCTTTCGTTGTATCTGTTCTGATGACCTAATCACATTTTTTTTTTTTTACTTGGTTTATCTTGGTTTTATATTCTGAGTTCGCAACTGTTTTCAAGGTGGTGTTTGTACTATGTTTCATCGACAAAGAAAGCATTTCAAGTCCCACCCCAAAGTACCAAAGAAATACCCAAGCTAGTTTGGTGCTTTCAGTACTGGAACTTTTGGTATTTGGTACTTGACCGGAAGTCAATGGAAAAGCAAAAGCACCAAAAGTACCATAGTTGGTGCTGTGGAAAAGTGCCCAAAGTCAAACCAGTGGTACCCAAAGATTCTGCGAATGGACACAGTACCGAAGGAGTCCAGTCTTCGTCTCAGCTCACTGGATAACGTCCATGTCTCACAGCCAGACAGCAAAACAGGGAGCAGCAGGACTGAAAAGACTTGGACCTTCGTCCTCTTGCAAATGTATCAGGAGCCACACCCCTTTCCACCGACCTCATGACCCCCCCCCCATGCTCTCTCAATCTGCCGACTGACTTGATAGGAAGAGTCACCAGAGGCACGAATGTCGCTACCCAGCTAAGTGAACCTTTTGAAGCGGTCAACATCCTCTCCCCAGATTACATTATACTGGTGAGGTGTAATAACCTGTATTTTATGATTTAATAATTTTCAGTTAAAAGGAGCTTTGGTTCCAGGGAAGATAAGGCGCTTTTATAAAATTTAGGAGAGAAGTGGTTCAGTTCTGAGTTTTATTGAAGTTCAGCTGTGGTGCATTTGCAGATGCGCCAGTATGCAGTCAACTCGTCAGATCGATTGTTACATCTGAGCATGAACTATCTGTTGGGGGACCAGTAGCCTTATGTTTTACTTTATTACCGGCTACATTGTAAATGTCTAGCTGGCCTTAGTCCTCTATTACACTTTTTTTTCTTGGCTGATGCACTACAACAATATGGTCACAGTAGTCCAAACTGCTGCAAAAATAATAGCACCAATAAACACCAATTTCCTGTCCTCCCTTAGCACAGCTTGCCAGTCTAAAGCTTGGTGTCTCACCCATAGGAGAAGAAGAGTCTCTCATGAATGCAAACCAAGAGCTTCTTGTGTTCCAGGTTCCCCATGACCTTGTACTGGATGGATGGATAGATGGATGGATGGATGGAGGTATTTATTTCTTGTATCTTATAGTAATATAATAGCAGTTGGGTGGTGCAGTGGGTAGCACTGAAGACTGAAGCTTCATATTGCCATGCCCGTTGTGGGTTTTGGAGTTGAATATTCTCCTCCTGTTCCTCTTTCTTCCCACAATCTAAGGTGTGGTCCTTCCCTTTTGTGTGTGAGTGTGTATGCACTGTGATGAACCGGCATCTTCTCTCTTTGGTAGGATGTCCCCTGTTTTGCGTCCTGTGTTTTCTGGTTAGATTGCAGCCTTGGCATGGCTCTGCTTAGAACATGCTGTTATGGATGGATTGAACTTTAAAATGTATTCCAGTATTCCAATGTATTTAAATTCTGCACACCTCCACCTGCATTTCCTCCACGGCTCTTCCTTCCATTTCCACAGATGTCGCCAGCCTGTAAAGACACAAAAATATATGTGCGCATATTTGACTGCGTTAATTTTCTTCAAACGTCTATTTCATATGGATGACTTGAACTGGTTAGTCTAATCCTTTATAGGATACGATTATTAAGCAGAAGGCCTATTATGTCACGCGTAGTTCGGTCTTTCTATGAACAAAGACGAAATGCCAAAACAAAATAAATAGGTCAAGAGGATTGTTTATTCGAAACAAGCCAGCAAGGTCTGCTCTTTTTTAGGTTTGACTCAGCGGATCAACCGCACAGTAAAATTACCGGAATATATTGCAAACGAAGGACATTTCAAAGCACTCTTCCGTGTGTGCCAGCGCAAATACGTAATAAAGCAAGAAGAAGAAACAACAAAACAAAGTTTACAAATGCAGAATAAAATGTTATAAAGCAGCTTATTTCAATACGGTTTTGAGAACTTATAAATCAATAAATGCATTGAAGAAATTGGTTTTTTTCCCTGCATTCATTTTGTAGATCCTGTTCTGCAGTTAGCTGCCCAGAGCCATCTAGTGGTGATAGTGCCACAGACGATTTTTTCCCCCCCTCGGGTGAAACTTATTCGAAATCAATTAAGGAAACATGTAAATCCATCCAGAAAATTATAACTGTAACAAATCGCAAATTTGTAAAAATGTACAAAGCCGTTTGGAGCGAAGGAGAGCCGCGGATGAGAGCGTTCGTTGCCTGTCTCCTGCTTCTTTGTCTCATTTGCTTTCTTGAGAGGAACATTTGAAGCTACAGTACAGTACTTCACAACCCCATTAGCTGTCCTCAGAAACACTTGGGTCCTATTGTATGTATGTGGGTGTGGGAGTGTGTGCGCGCGTGTGTGTGAACTTTTTAAATATGTGGAGAATCAAAATATCCTGACGCATAACGCATGCATTACATTTACCACCATTTTACATGTAAAAGTAATCCTTAAACATTTGAAGCAGGCTTTATGGTTTTTACATTTCCTATTATTATTATTATTATTATTATTATTATTATTATTATTATTATTACATAACCACCTACCGGCCAGTATCTACCTGAAATAAATACATTCTCGCTTTGAAGATAGAGCTGGGCGTGTTGTTTGAAATCGTACTTCAAGAGTTAATCGATACTTTCTGACTGTCACCTAATTCAGATAGGATTAACTAAGGCTCTATCTATCTGCAAGATTCAACTGGCAAAGCCAGTTTTCAGCCTCTACGTGGAAATAAATGTGTTTATTAAATGATCGGCATTGTTCTCCGTACGGGGATATTTTTGGACAGCTTTTGTTTTTTTTTTTTTCTGAAAGGCTGCCATCGGCATCGGCGGAGCCGCAGCGCCGAAGCCACGCCAATCAAGCGTCCCCGGCCTCTCACACATGGAAATGAAGCGTTAGATTTCTGTCTCTTTTCTCCTCCTTAAGTAACTCGTAATGGAAAGCAACTGTAGGTCATAAAAAATCTTTTCTCTTTAATGCTAATGAAATTTCTCCATTCTCTTCATTAGCACACCACCATTATCTGTAATTTGTAGCCCTGGCCTTTGTCCGCGGCCTGTAATGAATGCAGGGTATTGAGATGCTCGGGGAAGAAAATGCTTCAGTCATTGTCTTGTCCTTAGTCACACTGTAAAATTACTCATCTGTAGAGTTGTGTAAGTAAGGGTGTAAGATCAAAAGATCTTAATTTGGCACCCGTGTGCGGCACACAAAAGTGACTCTTGCTGTTGTAATTGAATGCTCATTTGAATATTAGCGTGCTGTTTTGTGCAAGTGCCATGTTTCCTCAAAAGATACCCTGATATCGCAATCAATACTGTATGTATATGCAAAACAAATAGAGATTGAATAAAAGGTTATAATTACTCTTTTCAAGCTGTGGGGAAATACGAGTAATCAGGTGGGGGGGCTCGCCTTTGTGACGGTGGCGTGGACGCTGGAGTGGGTGCCGTCAGCCGGAAGGCGAGGAATCAAATCTAAGGGCCTAGAATGCAGAACGCCGGGCCCTTCAGGCCCTTCAGCATAAAACAAACAACATATGCTTTCAAGTATTGCTTTGGGTAATATATGAGAAGGAATGGGGGGGGGGCTGTATTTGAGGGTGAGGGAGATTGGTTCTTGGAGGAGGGGGCTTGACAATATTTGTGTGCTTTTTTGAAAGACAGAGGAGGTACAAGCGATGTGGGAGGGGCCAAATCACCGTAAAATAGGGTCCCACCTGACAGCGACTGACTCACGCTACTCTTCAGAACCAGACAATCGGATCTTTCCGAAACAGCTACGCGGCCGGAAATCACGGCGCGCGGCGGAGAGCCATAGCGTCGGTGGCGTAACACAGACATGGCGTCTTTTGTTCCCGGGGTGTCAGCCCCCGTATTTGCAGGTTCAATTCATGCCGCGTTCGCAGGACGTGAAATTTAAAGTCTCGAGAAACGGCCCGACCTCTGATTATTCACCGGCCGCGACGCGAGGCCCTCAAAGCACAATACAGCTGCTTATTTTTGTGTCAGGCCATCTGTGGGCTTGTTTTGTCCTCCATTGTGCCGAGGTTTCTGTTTCATATTAGTCCATGTGCCCCCCATGCTTTATTACCTCAGGCCCGCCGCATTGGCTGGCCTACTTGTCCTCAGTTTCGACAGAAAGCCGCTTCGTGATCATTTGCAGTCACTCGGCGAGTAGAGAGCGACAGTGGTCCTGGTGCTGCAAGGGGGAATAGAGATGTAAAACACCTGGTATTCACGCTCAATCTCATTAATTAGCTCAAGGCAACACTGGAGAGTGCCGTTCTCAGCCCCGGCCGGTAACCCCTTGGTGGAAGTTAAAATTGACTCATTTGAGTAAATAACAGGTTATCTGAAAAGCACATTTAAAGAACTGTTCTTTTCCTTTGATTGACATAGGCCAAGGTCCGCACTGCCTATAAGAGGAGGACAGGGTCCTCGCTTCTTCCAATCGAGGACCGCAGGGCATGGGATGGAGATAACGTTATTGAGATCTCTTCTTTTGTTTGATTAATTGGTGGACTAATGAACACTATGATTGATTCCTCCCCCTCCACCCAGTCACATGCATCGTTGATGCTGTCACTCTAAAACGCTACGTTAAAATTCTTCTTAAAAGGTAGGGTGGTTGTGGGCACTTCAAATAAGACCCCAGAAGGTGAGCCTTCTATGCCCCAGAATGGCCCAAGCTTGCGAATTTCCAGCTGTCATTCACCCCCAGCCAGTTAATGTCGCCCACGAAAGTAGACAGAGAACACGTTTGGATGGGTGGGTGAAAAAAGGATGTTTTTTTCATCAGAAAGAAACTATAATGGATTCTTTCCAGTGCCGGATCGTTTACGGATACAGCCATGCTCGTACATCCTTCTCAAACCTTTCCTCCCCGACGACGGTCACTTTTCTCTGTATCTCATTTACTACCCTCCCTTCTCCAATGAGATGCAGTCACCTGTGTTCTGACCGTGTTCTGCCTTTATTTCCCACAAGGTAAATTCACATGTAGTGTTTGTAGGTCAAAGCTCCATTATGCTAATGCGAGGAGGTGATTTGATCTTTTCCATTAGAAAAGGGACCCTTTGATGACCCTTGTGCTCTTCACAAAGAGACAGGCACCTCGCCTGGTGTTTCGTGTACCACGTCCTTTCGAGGTGCAAAGCAGAGTTTCGAGGTGGGCGACAGCGCTGTCTCAAACAGCGTTTTAACGAGCTGCTAGCAGGAGCCTTCACTCGCTGTTTAATAGACGTGATGCTGCCGGCGGTGATCTTGTGGGTCTCTGTTACACAAACCACTCAGAAATATCAAGCCTGGCTTCAAGGATTGGATGCATGGCTGGTAAACACTAAACCAAGCATTTAGGTTCACCTGTGATAGCCCTGTGTCACACGGGAGTGTCGAACGTGACTGTAAGACTTGCTCCAGGCTGGACAGCAAACAGAGGTGGGAGGAAGGGACAGGTACGTAAGGGGGGGGTTCTGAAGTGAAGTTGGACTTATGGAGATGGAATTTATAAAAAGACAACACAAGGGAATCACGAGAAAACGGAACCGACCTTGGGCTCATTTTGGCTTTCTTAGAAATGTCATGTGATTGGAAATAACTCTGCATTCTATTTGAACTCATAATTTGGAAATGCCGAGTTTCTAGCTGTACTTGGAATTCCTACTTGGAAAGTTGGAAGAATCTACACAACCCTGAACTCAGAATTCAAGATGGCTGCGGCCTTCATCAACAGAGGTTTTATACCGTTTATTAGCAACTTACGTCTGATTGTGACTCGTTTAATGGGTCCAACTGCTATTGGTGGACGTGTTGCTACATGTTTTTATGTGCAAAATACCACATAATGTGTTGTTATCACCTGATATTGCTAACAATGGCTAACAGTGAATCTGGCTAAAACTGGGGCCTGTTTCAGAAAGCAGGATTTCCTGCTTAGCCGGATAACTTGTCAGATTTAAGCTACTCTGGGCTAAATGTAAGTGAACGAAGATTAACTAGGGTAAATTAAGCAAGCAAGAAATCTTGCTTTTTGAAACCTGTCCGTGGTATTGCTAACTGGTTTTCCGATTTTCTGTACTGGAACACGGTTAATTCAGGTGTGATGACATTCCCAGCTCTGACTTCCGACCTCTGAGGTAAATGGAACGCAGCGTAAGTCCCTCGGTCTGGCAGCCTGTTGGATACCTGAATCGGTGGTTCTATCAGCATGATTAATGCTATATGCTCACAGCCTTCCATGCCCCCTTCCCTCACATTGCATTTGTGCCAGAAGGTTGGGCCACAGCAGACCACCAAGTGGTGCCATGGAACCCTGCACACGCGACTCGGCAGAAAAAGCGAGGTAACGTTTCAGAGCAGTCCTAAGTGGCAGTGGTTGCTGCTTTCTGCCGTTCAAGTGCCCCGCCATTGATGTCACAAACACTTCGCACGGCGCACCGTGATGCGGCTGCTAGGGAGCCATCGCAAACAAGAGGTGGACCGCGAGCACTCCATGGGCTTTTTAAATTTAATTAGACGACTAATGGAGAAACGCATAATCTCTTTTGCAGAAACGCAACCATAACATGAAAGGGTCGGTAAAATTCAGCCAAACACTTTATTTTTCAAGATGATACACGACATTAAGTGGGTTATGTGTTTGAACTTGAACTTTGAGATCTATCTCTTTTATCGGGCTTAATTCTTCCTAACTCAAATCTCACTTAGCTAATTGAAAGCGGCGCATAATTTGAGCCACTGATTGCACAACTGCATCGTTCACCTGCAAGAGCCTGGTGACTCTAGCATGTAACAGTAGGGGGTAGGAGGATGGGGCCTATTCATAAGGTCCTGGAGGGTGGGGAGGGGTCGGGGCCGTACATAACTGGGATTTTGGGCTACAGGTGGAAAGTCACTCAATCCAGGTTACAGAAAAGTCTTCTCAGAAATGCGTTCTCAGGACATCAGCCTCCCTATTCAATGGTTAAAGGTCATTAACTGCCGTTTGATGTTTTTCCAGCAGACTACAGGCCTCACTGTGACATTTTATGGTCGACAACTTAAGAATGATTCTGGTTATGTCAAGCGGTCTTGCTTTTTTATGTACAAATTGTTTGTACTCAATTAAAATAAATGTTAAACTACAACTTTGATGTAATTCAGTTATTCCTGACAAATATATGTATCAAGCATTACATAATTCCTCTTTAAACAGTTTTGCTTCCTTATACACAACTAATAGCAACAACCGACAAGCTTAAGCAGCATTGCGTTATTTCCAGTGCCAGTGAGCAGGCTGACGGCATTTTGTATGTGTGTGGCTTCAGATATAGTTTGTTCTACGGAGCTAATTGACATTTCCATTCATTCGCCGCTCAGATGAGCACCGTTCAGAGCGGGAAGAAGAAAGCCCTTCAGCCTCTGGTCATTGTTGGGGAATGTAATGAATTTCTCGTGCAGTCGCTGGAGAAATCACGGCTCCCTCTTCGTAGTCTCCTTTGTCTTTGAGTCTCTTCTCTCATCGATGAGGGGCTTTATTTGACAATTGTACTGGGAACGTGATGCCATTAAGACAAAACGACGGCACTAATACCACCCCCACCCCTGCCCTCCAACCGTTTCTGCTCCCGTATCAGAACAGGCTGCAGATGGCTAACTTTGCGCCGTTCGTCGGCGTGCGACAGGTTGAAAAGAAAATAGATATAAGAAGTTAGACCTTTTGATAGGCGTCCTGTTGGACCGGAGCGGGACAGGAGATCAGAGCTACGTCTTTGATCCTTCTGGGGCGCACCAAAGCTACAGCTCCACCTCCCGGTCCCTCGCTTACAAAGGGGTCCCCGGGGGCCACAGCAAGCGGCGAGTCGCCCAGAAAAGGGGACCGTCGGCTCGCTTGCATTTCAAAGCGGCCAGCCGTCCTCAGCTGCTTTGCAAATTAATTGCAAAATTAAAAGCAGGTATCGGCATTACATCCCCTCCGCCTCCCCCATTACGAAGGCCCCCTACTGTATAATAAATCGCAGAATTATTTGCAAGCGTTTTGTGGGAGGAAGAATTCTTCCACATTTAAATTATCATTTATGTAGATATTTAAATATGTATACTCCATAGACAAACTGTAACTGTTCAGGTATTTCGTACGCTGCAGCTCAGGTTATTGAGTCTTAATGCAGAATTTACAAGAGCACCGTGCCGGGATGTCAGATAATATGGGTTTTTAATAAGAATATTATTAAAAGAAAGAGTCACCAATAGAGGTGGGTAATAGGTTTGGAGCCACACTGGTTTGTTCAACTTAAATGAGTGAATCTGATGCATGTTTATCCCATCACTGCTCCTAGTTACTGGTGATCGTACGTGGCGGAGGCAGTTTATGGGCATCCAGCTGAACTGGTCGCTGGGGAAACATTTCCAGTTCTCCACTCACTTCAGCTTGGGTCCTGGACCCCATCCAAATGCAGGTTGCCCTCTTGTGGCTCATCCCAAGCTGTCAATTTTTAAAAATGGGTTTCACTGGGAGAGACAGCATCCCAGGAGTATAAGGGGCCCTTGCGGTCAACCACGTTCGTGTGGGCGTGCAGGCCTTCTGGTCAGCTGATTAGAACCGACCAATTGTCTACTAGCAATTAAAAAAAATTGGAAAATTAAGCCAGCGACAGACAAGCCGGCAAACTGCAGAGCAGCAATGGCTGAGAATGGCTACGGTTTTAGAGAAGATGATGCCATCTAATATGCTTGGATCATTATAGAGATTTATGTAATTACAATAACCATGTTTTCGTTGGGCATTTGTGTAATTTTATTTGAGTTTCAAACAACCCCCATTGTGTGAAAAGTGCTTCTCTGAATGAGTGTGAAGTGCTCACCGTTCCATCCTGAGAGGATTATATGTGAGGGTTTATGGGGACTTCGCTCTGTCAGGCGGCCTCTTCCTGCAGAATGGCACCAAGTGCCACGAGCAAATCCGATTGGCCCAAGTCACTCCAGAAAAGTGGGCTGCCGCCAGAAGGTAGTGGAACGGGTCCCCCTGCTTCCTCAATGTCGCCCACAATTCCCTTTATCTAACGTCATATTTGGCCCAGTTTACCTTCCTCCCCCAGTGGCCAGCTTCCATTGATGAAGTTAAAGAAGCTGACCAGAAGGGGCGGATATACTAGAGGGTGGGGCTCTGTGTGTGTGTGGGGGGGGGAGGCGTGTCTGGCTTGGGCTAGTGCCAGAACCTTCCTAACCTCAGCTGCCACCTGATCCATAGTGCTAGTTAAGCTGCCGCTGATGTCTTTACTTATCAATTGACTTTTTATTTGGCCAGCCCCTCCCCCACCCCTGACCAACAATGCTGCTGTCACACAGGGCCAGTGGGCGGGGCAACATACCCAGTCACCCAGACTAATTCCATGCAGAACAAGGTGGGTGGAGCAGCTTGGAAGGGGCAGCTTCTGCGAAATCACCGTGATTGGCAGTTCACGGGAGACTAGGTGGACACAATGCCAAAATTAGACGCCGCGGCGCTGACACGTTTAGCATTTAATTCCCTTGTAATGACGACACGGGGCTGTGTATCAGGGGACCAGCTGGCGAAACACCACAGATGCAGGACTTGAGGAGGGCATCTGTTTTTTCGTCTTGTGCCCATGCCGTTGCAGACCCACAATTCATGAGCAAGCCCACCGAACAGTGCCCTATATGCTGAGTTTGTCTGATGTGTAGCATTTAGCATTGCTAACAATCTACTGAATTTATTAACAATATTAATTCTACGCGCATGTGTTAGCGGCTAGCAATGATATCTTCTCACTTTAAAGGAGTTTTGGAGGTTTGCTCCTGTGAGAACGTCTCAGGTTTTAGCTCCAGTAGAGCGGCGCCGAAGATCTGGAGAGATCACTGCTTACGGTCGTGTGCTTCACCAGCATTTCCGTTTGGTACTAATACACCATCTTTAATCATTATTATTATGTTATATCACATGTAATACTGCTGCAACCGTGACCAGGTTAGGCAGATGAATGATGGATGGATGGATGGATGGATGGATGTAATATACTGATAACGTGAATTCAAAGTTCAGAAGTTGGTCATGGTGAAATTTACCACGTTGTCCCTTTTTCCAGCATGAGAATCACAATGGCGGAGGGGGGGCTGCATCTCCAGGAGTTAGCGGAGACCATCTGGAGGTCACCTGTGTGATGGTCGCACTGTACAGTACGCGGTGAAGAAGTGGATCTGGTCTTAAAGGATGAGGAGCATGTCCAAGCCCTAGGAGTATGCTGTGGGAGGAATGTGCTCCGTGAGATTTTAATTTGAGTCCCTTGCACGCCGTCCTCGCCGCACGCAGCGTCCCCGGCCCAGGCTCACCGCGAAGGATTGGCCCAAACTTGAGCCTTTCAGCCGGCAGGCTTTTCAGCCCTAGAACTTGTTATTAAATCCCATTGAGATTCCTCCTTCCTCCTAGCTCCCTTTCTGAAGGCCTCTGTTTATTCCATTTGACTGCTCAGGGTCATGTTTTGTGTGCCCAGGCTAAGGAGAGAGCTGACTTTTTTCTTCCACTGTTTCGATGGGCGGTAGCGTACGACATTATGTTGGAAATATGATAACCTTAATTTACCTTGAGTAGCTCCGCGTGTGTTCTTTCCCCCTTCTTGCCTTGCGTGAGCTTACCTCCCTTTGTTGGGCCAAACTGTCGTGTCAGCTACGGTTTTTAAAATAAGACAAATGAAAGGCCGCATTTCTCAAAAAGGGGAAATAAGAAAGCATTAACCCGACATTGTCTTTGAAGGCCGCCTCTTTGAGTCACACACGTTCTGCTGTGGCTTCGAGCAGCCGGGGCGAATCAGGAGTGCACCGTTAAATCACATTCAATCGCGGTTGGACTCCCGGTCGACGGTACACTGACCCGGTGCGACTAAGCAGGCCATCGGTTCTCGTTAACGGGACTTTAACTTGTGGCTGATTATTTGTTTGTGAGGTAATAAGTGGATGAATTCCCACCCGCTTCTTTTTTTTGCTTCCAAATCTCTAGACAATTACTAAAGGCAGTTGGTTTTAGAGCTTTTTGTTACTGGCCACCTTGAAGCACGGTGGAAAAGAGCTCTAATCCAATAAACGTCTCATTTAGATCATGAAAAGAAAGTAAGAGGACAGGACCCACCGGACAGCCTATTTTTCAGAGCCGAGCCCCAACCAACGCCCCCCCCCCCACACCCCTCATCCAGTCCTACCAAGCTGTTGGAAATCGGCAAATTAACAAGGCAGTCCTTCATTTTGCCATACGTGTCCATCATGCCTCTT
>JAODJX010000111.1:811845-827819 GCA_026776945.1 Isichthys henryi
ACAAACACACAAACTATACGTTCAAAATGCTCCAAAAACAATCCCAAACAATCCCAAAGCAATCGCTGCAGCTCAACCCCTATCTAAGGTCACAGATATTAAACTAAACCAGGCTTATCAGAGCTTCATGTGCCTGTGCTCATCTAGTTAAAGAGCTTTTCTTTGGGTGCCTTCATCATGCTCACGTACAATAATCTTTGACGACTCAGGCACAGTATGAGAGATAAAACAATGAATGAACTTAGGAAACTGACTGAAATCAGATAACTGTGCTTTGATGTTCCGTGGCTCCTTGGTTTACCGTACAAAATGCTGCCCGCTTGAGGCGGACGTGATGATGTGATATGAACTCTCCAGCCTAAAAGCAAAAGCACATCATGATAGGAAGAGGCGATTCTAGGGACACCGGGGAACCTCGGACAAAAATCTCCATTGGGCCCCCCCAACACATCCCACCCAACATGGTAATATTTATGACCATTACTTTAGCGTGAAGTTTAAATTAATAATATCAACAGAGAATATAATCAACACAATTTCTTTACTTTCACTTTACTGCGAAAAACAGAATACACAAAACAAATTTGTCACTGTAGAGTATTATGTAATTGGTCGTCCTTGGGGGCCCCCCTCAGCTCGGGGGTCCCAGGCCATTGCCTGCACTTCCTGTCCTGTCTCTACACCTCTGTTGATAAGAAGGGCTTTACAGTAAACTCATTTCTCTTTGATGAATCTTTCCCCGTATTTTATTGTCCAGTAGATCAAGTTAAGGTGCCTTCTCCTGAGGCTTCAGCTGCTCATCATCCATCCTCCCATCTTACAGACCTCCACGGGGTTGCCGGGGGAGACGGCTGGAGCATCTCCCAGGTAACGGAGAGTAGAAGGTAAGGGTACCTGATCTCAGCCGTGCAGCACTGACTTAATTTAAAATACCACTCTGACCACGGGAACTTAAATCCTGACGAAAATTACAATACATTTTAAAATTCAGTTAGTGAGTTATTCAATAAATTTGATTTATAAGATGTAAGAAATCCACTTGCAGAGTCTCCGTAGGTTCAGCAAAATGGTGGTTTATTGAACAGTAAAAAATAATATAATGTGATACAGTGTAGGCACACACACCGGGTATTGAAAGGCAGCTCAAATACAAATTAAGGACAGTTCTTCACTCCCCTTTATACCCCAAAAGACCCTCCCCAACAAGGTGCTGTGTAGGTGTTTGTGAGTGAATTTACATATAAAGAGAGACCCCCTGGACTGTGAGGAGCCTGAGGCAGGGATGGGGCAGGACAGGATGGAACTTTTCTGATTATTGTAATTCAGCTATCTTCCTTATCACCCTAGTGGTGCCGACTGGACCCCCATTCTGTCCCTGACTTCCCCCAGGATCATATATTGCTAAAACTGTCTGTATCCAAATGAACAACCAAGAACATTGGGGCATCTTTACTACTTTTCCTTACAGTACATTTAAAGAGAAGCTGCCGCTGAATAAACTGCTGATTAAAATAAGCGATGTGTATTTATATATAATGCATACTGGTAAAGCTAATTTAGACAAAGACATGTAAAAATGATAATCCGCCATGCACAAAGGTACAAAGGTAATCCGCCGTGCCTGTCATATCAATGACAAGCATTTCATACCACTGGATAATATTGGTGATTAAAGTTTTATTAGAGAGTAAGGTTGCATATTCAGGGACTTTGCTGGCCCAAACTTCTTAGCCTGTGAATGTGCAGGATCTCAAAGGACACTCTGTATGTAGAACCAGACAACCAGCATGCCAAGCTAGTCAGGGCTGAGCCACCTGCACAATATATGACCCTCCCAACGTATGATTTGACATCCTATAAAATGACTGTAAAAATTTCATTATTCATTATTAAAGATCTAACTAAAAGCATTGCGGAAGCACACAGACTCTCGTACGATTAGCACACAAGCTTTTAGCTGTAACCTGAGGTGATGCTTAATGCTGAACACTTCACAGCTTGCCATGTCCTACAGGACACCGGAGCAGAGTGGTCATATGGGAAGGCCTCTGACTCCCCCTTGTGGCAGACGGAGTTACTGTTCGGCAGCTTTTACGGGACTGTTTTTTTGGATTCGACGATCGCAGGACTGACGCGGGAGCAGCACTGACTCAGCTGAAATCTTAGCATCAGAGACAATGTTTGTAACTAACAGAATACGTGCCTCCAAGCCATTTATAGGACAGCAGGATTACCAGTAGTAATGCTGCATTTTAATAAGTAAGACAGAGAGCTTTATGTGTTTGCTGATTCAACTAAACTGAAAGCTATGGGGGAGACAAAGTGGCTCGCGGGTTAGCACTGTCACCTGACACAGTGGTGGGTTCGAATCCTACTCCTATGCTTTGTCTGTACTGTTCGTATATGCTGCCCTTGTTATGTGGGGTTTCATCTGGTTTCCAAAATGGATTCTCTAAATTGCTTATATTGTGTGATTGTGATCATGTTCCCTATGATGGACTGGCATCCCACCCAAGATGCACCCCAGCCTTCCCTTGCGCCTACTGTTGAGACTGTGCCTGTTCTGGATAAGCAGTGAAAAGATGAATGGATGGATGGATGGATGGATGGATGCATACTCTTCCATTAAGGTCCTGGACTGAAAGCACTTCTACTTGTGCTCAGGTCTGTGCTACAGTAGTAGTGAAATGCGAACAGTGCACAATAGTGTACTGTGACAGTAAATGTTTACTGAGGTCAGCTCTACATTAATGCCTCTATTTAGACACATTTAGCCCTAATGATTGTCAAAAAAGGGACTTTTCTAAAAAGGCAATGAACCTCTGACCACTAGGTGGCAGCAGATACCCACTTACAGAGTGTTTCGTGACTCGTCTATTTGATCTTGTAAGGATGAGGTAATTCAAGTGCACCGTCTATAGTGGCTACCAGACCCTTCAAGCTGTGGCCATGATGATGAAGGTCTGCATCTAGGGAATGTTATTTGGTGTATTGACTGACTTGGGCAGGCCACTGTTTTCAGCTTGGGTTGTTTGATAAACAGCAGTGCCGTGCGGCTCTCTGCAATGCATGCATTAATCCCTCTGGAATCAATGTCATTCTTTGTGCTAAACAGGTCATAAGACACTTTTCATGACGTGTGTTACTTGTTTTTTAATAATACCTATTGTATTGTCATGTGTCATTATCTATTTCTGACTTCTCACTACAGAAGAACTTAAAGTATTAACCAACCAATGACGTGGGAAGATGTTTAGAAGACAAATTGACGTTATCTAACGCAATACATTACAGGTAAATTATGCATTATAGCACATAGGAACTTTTCCAAAGTCGTAAATTCCCACTCGATAACTGAGCCGAGTCTATTTCTGGACCCAGAGGCAGCCGTTTGATTGCTGTCCAACTGATGTTTTGTGCACAGAAACGGGGGAAAACCAAACCTCTCCAGTTCCAGACACCTTGGTCTCAAGTCCATGTCAGTGCAGACCTGTCGAAGCAGTGTTTCCCAGCCTAGTCCTTGAGAGCCACAGGGTGCTTCCCTTCCAGCTCCCAGTAAAGCAAAAACATGGACTGTCTGCAAGTCCCTGAGGACCGAATTTGGAAACACTGCTGTGAAGGGATACACTGTGTGCTGAGACGTACCCCTGGCGGCTGAGGTGGACCCCCCAACATGGACCTGCTGGCTTTGGATTTCATGTCTCATTTCTGCCTGTTTTCACTTTGGTAGGTTAAGGGGGGGGAGCATAAAGGTATGTCACCAAGTTTTCGTGCAGAACCAGCAGGCCAATAGCTGTTAACTGGCCGATAGTTGTGTATTCATGCTCAAAATGGGTTTAGCTCGCGCTTGCGGCTGGATCTCCAGTTGCATAGGAAGATTATGTTACTGTAGAACTGTTATTGGAAACGTTATTACTTTTTAATGGTCTAGAAGAAGCCGCTTTGTGACGTGATGTAAAATGTTACAAATCTGAAATACACAATTAAGAACACTGATTAAAAAATGTTTGAAAGTGAAAGTTGTTACTATGACAAATGTTAATTTGCTTGGGAGTTTATGTAACATAACTCAAGCCTTCTTATGCGAATTGCCTAAATGACTTGTGGAAAGGGTATTGGAGAATTCTCAAGGGATAAGATCAGATACCTTAGCACTATGGACTACTGCAGCCTTGCAAAGGGGCTCAAAAGTTCCCCTTATTCAGGTTCAGGTCTGGCTCCTTCGGCCCATATTTCATGGGCTTGAGAAACACCACCACGGTCACCCCCGTTTGCCCCCTCAAGTGGTTGGGCCATATAATGATATGTGCTGAAATCTCTAATTAGGGACTCCAGGAAGGAACCAATGACTGATCTGTCTAGAACAGCGTTTCCCAATCCGGTCCTCGGGGACCTACAGAGTTCTTGCTTCTGGTTCCTTACTCTTGTACTCCTGAAAAT
Source organism: Isichthys henryi (assembly GCA_026776945.1). Lineage (NCBI taxonomy): Eukaryota > Metazoa > Chordata > Actinopteri > Osteoglossiformes > Mormyridae > Isichthys > Isichthys henryi. The sequence continues at coordinate 816,286 of JAODJX010000111.1, forward strand.
TTTATATTACCTGAATTAATTACTAAAAACATCTTCTTTTTTGTATTTTGACAAACTATTCAACGCTTACAGTTAGAAACAAAAGTAACTACACTATGCAATGATATAATATACCATATATACATTAAGTACAATGCAATTTATAATGATATATAAATTAAATTAATCCTTTAACAACAGTAAATTACTGTACTTAAAAGTCGAACGAATTCGATCAGTCACCGACTTTCTTTCTGCACACAGTCACTTCAGTCATTCTGAGATTAACTAATGATTAACACGGAGCACATAAAGGTAAAGGATTCCTTTACTGACGGCTGGTTACGTCAGGTGCCTCTCGCAACCGCATGAAACAAAGGCGTTACCATGCAGTTTTGCTACAGTACAGAGGTGGGGGTGGGGTGCGCCCAAGCATCACTTGCAGCACGAAGCCAGGCAACACAGAGCCGTATAGGATTTCTCCTCCGCTCGTGTTAGGAATGGGGTGACGTCATGCGTCCGAGGGCGTCGAACTAGCTTGACGGGGGCGTGTCCTTCTGGCTCTGACGGGCTTGAATGACAGCCCTTTTAATACGCGAAGGGGAAAACTTACTGGAGAGTTTTAAAGACGCAAAGATACTGTTAGCGCTGAGTCTCTGCCGTGCGCCAGTACTGCGTGCGATGCTAATTACCTATTTATATTCCAGGAAAGTACGCGCACAAAGAGGTTTTGCCCATCCGACTCTTGCCATGTGTTTTAGTCCGGTTTACGCGTACTGTGTTAATGCAGTTACTGACCACGATCGCGTAGAATCTGCCGCTGCATGTTAAAATTACACGTCTGTCTGTATTAGTAAACACAGGGTGCGAATTTTTTAAATAATCCAGTATAAGGTGTCGGACGGTGCGGGTCAGTTTAACTAGGTCGGCAGCTGAGTGCACGCGGCCGTGAGTGTGGGTTACCCAAGCGGCGTGTCTCAACATGCCCTGAGTCCTGTCAAGTCCCGTATACTGTACTTTCGGATGTTATCGCTTTAAAAGGCGATTCCTTTCAGGGGGCAGGTCCTTTAACTGGGGTTAGGCTGTCTCACGACCATTCAGGGCTCTATAAGTTTTTTTGCCTGCTGCGGGCTGTCAGTAGGAGGAATGTGGCATGGGATAATTAGATATCGGAGCGCATAGATGGTGGATGGTACCGCGGGAGAAGCAGCGATCGTTTTGCAGGTTGCGATTAGAAGTCTTCAAAAAGAGGGAAACGGATTATTTTTCGCTCGATTTATTTTTACGTGCACGACTAACGGAAAAACTCAGAAGCTCTTGCCTGTCGGGTTATTAAAAGGACTTCAGAGCGAAAGGGAAATTGTCAAGATGGCAGCGCAAGACTAGCTAGCAAATGATGTTTTTTTCCAGGCGATTTTTAATTTCAATGTAGTCAATTCCCAGTCGATTCAGAATATTATTTCGAAATATAAATGTAATTCATATACTTTTATAACGTTATTGCACATTTTGCGCTGTCCTGTGGTTCTCAGCATTTATATCTAGTTGCATTGCATCAGTGCATCGCTGGATCTTGACTGTGCAAGGTAGATACAAAGGAGCGGATCCATTCAGTTACGGGCAAAGTCGTATTAAGAATTCCTGAAGTGGCCGGTATGTATGCAAACCGCTAATACTGACTGCTAGCGACTCACCAGCGATGCATTTGTATTGTAATTCTCTGCAATATTAATGATAGCTAGTTTACTATCTTAAAAGCCGTATGGAGTTTACCGAGAATTATGCGATAAGCTGTTTGAAGTGAGGAAAGAACTCCGCAACTGTGGATCGTTTGATCTTAATAATCGCTTACGACATATATATAAACATTAAACTAATCGGACTGGGAGCTTGCTAGACTTTGGGAGCACCTTGAAAATTTAAGCGCATTCATGGGATGCCACTTTGACAGGTACCTGGCTGTCTGGTGCTCTTTATGTATTGACTGATCGGCGCGTCTTCGGGGTCGAGAGAAAAAGAGAACTAAAGATGGCAGAGGCGCCACCCCCTGACCCCCTTTCTTCACTGGACGTGGACATAGACCCCGATTTCGAGCCGCAGAAAAGGCCACGATCATGCACTTGGCCTCTGCCACGACCCGAGTCCAGCACGGGGAAACCCGAATCGACCGACACGGACATTATCCCCGAGGAAGAGGACGACGAGGAGGACACCGCCGGCTCTATGACCATCAACGCCAATGGTTTACGGAACAGCACCAGTATTGCGGGGGAAGACCAGAACAGCCCAAGTACTATAGCAGAAGATATAAACGCAGGCTCTGCTGGTCAGGACAATGCAGGATCTCCGCTCTTCTCGCAGTCCCCTCCCGCTACTGGCAGCGGCGCAGGCAGCGGCACACCTGGAAACCAGCAGCCGAGGAAGTCCTCTTCACGCCGGAATGCCTGGGGGAACCTCTCCTATGCAGACCTTATAACCAAAGCCATAGAGAGCGCGCCCGACAAGAGGCTGACCCTATCCCAGATATACGACTGGATGGTTAGATGTGTGCCGTACTTCAAAGATAAAGGAGACAGCAACAGCTCCGCGGGATGGAAGGTAGGCAGAGGCGTATGTCCAAGCAGGGCATGTGGCTGTAGGTCTCGAGCACACTGACAGCTCGGGGAGTTCCTAGCAGAGTGCTTTAAACGGCAAAGCGTTTCATTAAAGTAAAGTTTCATTAAAGCTCTGTTAAAGCACTTTCAAAAAATCCCTGTGCAGAAACATTGGGGTTTTCCATTGCGAGTAGAAACATGGTTCAGGTAAACGCGAGTGGCTGAAATTTTGTTTGCATTTCAATCAAGCGATGTAACAAGACTTTAAATAATCACGCGCAACTGAAACAATCCTATCTGCACGCCCGCTATATTTAGATGTTGTTACGTAATATCCTACCTGAGGTGAAAGCACGACGTAGCTGGAGAAGAACAAATAGTCTCGCTGTCTCACACATGGCCCAGCTTGTGGGGAGGTCAAAGATGAAAAGTTAAAGATTACAGATCGCAGAATTGGATCGTGTTAACAGCTGATTGACCGAAGCTGCTGTAAAGGAGAATGGGTCGGCGGGGGGTACGGTGAGGCGCTGCAGACGCGACAGCAACATAATATCAGTTTTTCAAGTGTAGCCTCTACCTATGAACGAGTCTCTTTTCATTCTATATTTAATTGAATTGAGATTTCTTTCGAGATTGCGGGTTTTGCACGAAGAGCTGGCACAGAAGTAACCACGATAATCTGGAACTCAGGGACGTTTAATATTTTCTTCAATTAGTTATGTTTTGGATAACCAATGGTAAAAAAAAATGCCATATTGAAATGTAGGTACATAATGCAGAAAACATGATCGTAAACTATGAAGTGGGTTGCAGAAGCGTCACTTGTTTAGCGCATTACTATCAGTGATAACGACTGCGTTAGTCACAACAGCCCCCTCGCCTGAAACGGTAATGCGCGGGGAGATAAGATCACCAGAGTTACCCTGGCTTGTCTAACGAGACGTACTGCTAACCGCTTAAGTGGAAGATGGCCGCTGCGCCGTGGCCCGTGCATATGACAGCGCCGGAAACCTGCCTGGACTTGTTCCAATGAACTTTCTGTCATGTTATTTAACTCTGCAGACACAGGCTCAGGTTCCCGCTCCAATGAAGGGCCCGGGAGGTTGCCAGCGAGGCCGAGGCCCGGGCTTGGCGTGACCAGGTTATGCCGGACTCGGTAGTGTTAAGGTCACCCAGAATCTGCTCTAGGCTTTAATCACCCCACTCTTATCTACCAAGCCCTTTGTATCGCTATGGATTTATCTTCTGTGTCTCTGAACAGCACAGTCTTTAATGTCAAGACAAACTGAGTCTCAGGCCGCTTTGCTTCAGCTATGTACAAAAGGTACACCAGGAGTACCTGCATGTCAATCCCCACACAAGTCACCGAAAATCTATTTGTTTAAAAACTATTTATTAAATCCATCTATCAGCTTCCTAATAACTGAAACTGTCTCAAAGTATTTTCATTGTACTTATAGGGTGAGTTATGACATTATCCCAGGGAGAACTTTGTATCGGCTAACATTTTAAAATGGACTTTAATCTTTTTAAAAGCCAGATGCATTTTTATCTTGGGTGTAGTGGGGTTCAAAGAGGCCTGTATTGCAGTAAAACACTGCTGAGACAAAGCCTGAAATTCCCTAGAGTCCCTAGAGCTGTCTTGAGTAAGAAGCATGTTTCACTTTTAAATCCTTCTGTGTAAGTAAAGATGGTGACCATGCTGTGTAAACTGATGACTAGGGACAGCTGTTTTTCCAGACCTACAAATGTTCGTCTTGGCAAGCGCAAGTACGAGCGAGGACATTACTGTAAACACGGCTTCAGAGCGACATTGTCTCCGCTCTTAAGGAATGAGGACAAGGCGCGTTTCCCAGGCCGGATTCGTTGAAGCTGCGCTGTGAAATTGAGCGGTTTAGCTTTGTGACATTTGGAAACCATCACGCATGTAGTCTTAGTAAGACCTTGGGGGGGGGGGGGGGGATTTCCCTCAGATTGTAGTGGGGAGACAGATTATGTCACAAATTCAGTACAATACATAGAGAAGTGAACCATGATACTTACTGGTGAGCATGGTTGTTTGTTCGTCATGGGGTTTATTTTTCCGGAAGCTTCTAAGTGTTTGAAACTATAGGCTGGCAGCAAAGGTAAGGGTGGTGTAGGCCACCCAATGTACCTGCCTCTACCTGCCAATTAATACTTAAATATTAAATCAAATTTAAATATTTAAACAACGGTATGACAGAGTAGGATTGATTTGAAGCTGACTGCACTTATATAGCCTAACAGGCGTGTGTGTGTTGAGGCACGTACTATACAAGGCCATTGTCTAAGTGTTTGCAGACCTGTATCAAACAAGCACTTACTAGCATTACTTGTGAGGACAGGGATTTTTCACAAAAACGATAGTTCCTCACATCCCAGGAGAGAGGCTTGCTGTTGTACCCTTGAACGAGGAGTTTGACATAACGCACAAACGGACCGTGTTACTCTTGTGTAACCATGAAATTATGTGCAGCCACAAACCAGCATAATGAAATTTTCACTGTAGATCAGCATGAATGTAATGAAATTAAAACGAGACTCCTAATTTGAGTCAGCGTCCCTCACGAAAGCGACCTGTTTCATTAGAATGAAACTGGTGGGGGTTGGCACCAAATTCTAGGCTCCCTTCTGGGAGGGGGCGTGCCAGGCCCAGTTTCTGCAAAAGCAATTGCTTGGAGTCACCAGTTCTCTGGCTGTGCCAAGGCATATTCCTAATGGACTTGGCGCTAACATTTGACAAACGGGCATGTGACTCCACAGAGAGCGTGCCTTTTCCCATACGTGCTGTCTCCCATGTTCAGGCTTATCGTCTTGGCTTCCCATAGCCTCAACTCTCCCATCATTGCTTCCAATGAGTCCACATGGTGTGTTTATGGGGGTGTGGGGGCATCCAGTGGCTGCCCAGATAAATCAAGCTGTCGACAAATCAAGCGGAATTTTTCAAAATGGCAGAGCCGTCCAAGGCCTCCACTGAAGGTTCAGAGCATAGCACACCTTCTGCATGGCACCACAAGGCTCACCTGCTGCATCAGTGTTATCAATGATCATTATGTACCGTAAACCTCTGCAGAAGCCCCACATCTTATATGATTAGCGACAGTCAGTCCTTGGTTCCTCAGTAGCAGATATTTGGGTCTTTCCTTTACTGGTCACTGTAAATCAAAACTATCTCAAATTGACTGTTTATAAATTAAAATTCCTGTTTATCGCAGTACGTTCCGCCATCCGTTAATTATTCATCGCTTTCAGCATTTATTCTGCATGCTGTATAAATATTTAAGAGGCCACTTATGGCTGAAGCGTGTTTCTGAGAGCACTGCAGGGCCAGGCAAGTCCGGCTGAGGCAAATAAAGCATTCAAAAACATTCTGGTTTGTTTCTTCAGTTCCACCGAAACATTCTGTTTTTGCCTTTTCCTCCTTGAAATTCATGTCACGTCTCTCTGTGGGTAGCTTATTTATCTCACACCTCTAGGATTGTGGTTCAAATCCCACCTCCACTCTGGGTTTCCTCCCACAGCTCAGAAGCATGCAGTTAGGGTTAAGCATACAGTTAACTCTAAGCAGTTAGAGTTGCTTGTGGTGTGTACATACATGTGCCCTGCAATAGACAGGCACACCATCCAGGGTGTAACCCTTCCTTGTGTCCCATGCTGCCTGGCCCCCTGCAAACGTTTGATAACCATTTGGGAGATGGATAATATGAATTATTATTAGTGCATTTACATTAATTTATTTACTTTTGTCCAAAGTGACATATGAACAAGGTAGTCAGAATATCACAAGTTTACAGCTGTCGAGGAGCCTAGTGCAACTAGGCTGGGCTTCCAGTGAATGATCATTAGCAAGTGCAAGGTAGCACTGGAGCAAGAGCTATACAATATGCTAAAAACATAGCAAGAATCTAATAAGAGAGCTATTCAAGTCAACGACAAAATGCATGTAGTATTATTAGTTTCATTTCTAGTAGTGTTCAGAGATGGAAAATTCACACCAAGATTTTGTTTCAAGAGAGCAGTTGAGTACTCTGTGATTCTGTTTCCCAAAGCCTTCTTAGTCTGGATTTTAGCTTCCTTCACTTGAACTGTCCACCTCTGGTCATGTTTTCATTGGTATCAAATAGAAATTAACGTATCACTCATAACAGAGTGCGAAATGCCGAGTGTGAAAAGCAGTATCACGTCATATTGCATCATAGTCAGGGTGAAGAACATGGACCTATTTGGATTCAGCTGGCTTCCTGATGCACGTTTCCATCCTGAGAGCGATGACCAGCCACGTGGATAATGTTTGGCATGCTGACTGTGGGACTGTGAGGGTGCCTTCTGGAGCAACAGATCCGAGAAGCATCGCTAATCACTTAAGGTGACTGAAAAACAGCCATTTCAAGCACAGGCCTTGTCCCAGACCGCAGTATGTGAGTCAGAATGCTGCATGGCCTCTGTGTGCCACCGTGTAACTGCCACCGAGTCACATGACTATCAGCCAGAATATCAGCTCCTCCCCCCAAAAAACGAGGGCAGCACATGTAGCTGATGAACAGCAAAGGCAAGCAGCGTATGGGTGGCGTCTGATAAAGGATGACCTTGCAAACCTCACACCTCCCTGGCTTCTGAGGCCAGGGCTGGCTGAAATTGCACTCAGATAAGTGAGTGATCGAGGCTCCTCAATAAACTCGCTGTGCCTCTGGGGCACACAGATGCATATATCTTCATGCTGTGTGCAGCCTGCTTAGGGAGGGGAGGGGGATTAAAAGTAGTCTCAGGCAGAGACTTGGTCAGGGTGCGTAGACCAGATGCAGCCTTGTGAGCCAATGGATAATTTTCTGAAGGTGTTTCACCATTTTGACCTGGGTTTTAAACTTTAATTTGTCTCCCCCCCGAGCCTGTCTCTTCCAATTACACCACTCTGCCCAGCACCACACACTGATAAGGGGTGCTAAATTGTTCTTGATTAAAATTTTATTGACTACAATAAAGCTAGCTGTCTGTGTCAGGCAGCTGGGCTGAGACAAACGGACAATTAAAGATGACAAGCCTTCATAGCAAGGTGATGCCAGAGAAGAAAAGAGCCCCGCTGAAAATATCTTTCTTCCTTCAGACATTGAATTTGCGTACTTTAAAAGGTAAAGACTTTAAAGATTTAGGATCTAGTGGCTCAGTACTAACAATATAAGAATAGTTTATTTTGTAGTAATGATGGTAGATTTGCTTTGCTTTGAACAAAGGCCTTTTAGAAGTACTTGTCTGATTTACACACACCCACATCATGTGACTCTCAGATGAACGTCACCCATTAATTCATATTTTTAGCATGATTTGTTTGGCTTCCTACCTGGGAGAACTAGGATGGCAAGTGTTGAATATTTCCTTGGTTAGTCACTGTCTGTCTGACAGGGCGTGCGATCACACCCCCCCCACGGCAATTAATATGGTTGTATTAATTGATAATACCGGCAGGCTTAATATCACTGTGAGTCAGCAGGATGTCGGATTAATGCTGGAACATAAGCAGGGGCCATTCACAGACGGGACGTGGATGGGCACCAACGGCAGGACGATAAATCAACCTCAGTATGATGCTTGCAGCTAATCTGGCTGCAGCCTCGTCGCATAGGTTCATGTGCATGTGGTCAGCGATGGACGCTGCATCTTTCCAAAGAGCTGCCCAATGATTCCTGTTTCCCTGTGCCGTGTCCCACACCAGAGCTGCTCCAGTGAAAGGAGCGTCATTTTAAGAAATGAATGAAAAAATGAACCAGTTTTTCTTTTGAATAGTTACCATACATCATTACTCTGGGTCAGGGGCTTGGCCTCCCTGTGCTTTCACCATCATGTGCACAGACGTACTGGCAGTCTGTGGTTATGAGACCATGAAATTAGTCATAACCCCCCCCCCACCCCTAAGCAGCAACACTTTTTTTTGGGTCTCCCTTGTGGAGGCAGGCTTGGTTTCCTATTTCACTCATATGTATTGTGCCATATCTGCGCTTCTGATCTTTGGGTTGTGTCTTTGTGTTCCTGTGTGTTTACATGTTCTCCTAACATTATCCTGACGTTCTTGTTGGTTAAAAAAAAAACATTGTGGGGACATCCCCACACAATAAGACAGCTGTTTTCAGTAAGAAAGATATAAAGGAAAAAAAAAAAGAGAGAGAAACAAATGATAAAATTACTACTGCCCCTGCTCTCTTATCAACTTACATAATCTTTTACCGTTTTGCTGGGGTGGAGTTGGGAATTATAAATTCTATTTATGTTACAGATAATTTTAAGTTCCCATAAGGATGTGTAAACAAACATGTGTGTGTGTGTGTGTTCAGGATGTGGCACAGGGAGGCTGCTATGGAAACGGTTACTTCATGAGTGTTGAGCCTCCTAATTTGGAAATTCGTAAAGCGCTTCTTTTCTGAGCAGGATGTTTCTTGGATGGCTGTAGCTGTAACAGTAGCTGCTGTGGTGAAAATGGCCATTCATACAAACGAGCGAGTGTTTGTAAGTGTTCGACGGGCAGCGTGGTGCACTCAGACAGCGTCAACGCTGCCTCAGAGTAAAGCCCAGTGATTAACCTGAACCGGTGAGGATCTCACCAGTGATGAAGAGGAGGGAGGAGGGGAAAGATGAGGTCTGGGTCACCTCCATCTTCTGATTTGTCTTTTGTTTGAGGGCTCTGAGGGAATACATCTCTGAGTAGGGAGATACTGATGTGGGAGGTGCCATTTGTGAGTATGGAGGGGTGTTGAGAGGCAACCTTGTATCCTCCTGTTCCTGTAAACAAGAGACGCTGCTGCCAGGGTGAGCTTCACAAATGAAATAAAAGAGACAGAATAGTAGTACATCATTGTCCTGAGATACAGCACTCGTCTACAGAACAAAAAAAAAATCGCAGGCTTATGTACCCCCAGGGAGTGCGTGCCTGGTAGTCCACAGTGGTTCAGCCCATGGTGCAAACCACTCCTGAAGCTCTCCATGCTGCGCTTTCCTTTGGGCAGCATTACTGGTCCTTGTAATTGCATTTCCGTGGCTGGCACATTTCAGTGCCCCCTCTCGGTTTCAGTGAGCGGTGGTATGCTTAAGGCTGTGTGTGCGAATAGTGTCATGGGTTCTCTATATCCACCATTCCATCGGGCACTGAACTCGAGCTGGCTTGGCGTGCTCGAGGTCTTGGTTCAAAGGACACAGGCGTGAGCCAGGTTCATTACAGCCAGGTTCGTTACAGCGGCACTCAATGGATGCCCTTATATTAGCTCGTCTCACAGTAATTAAAGGGCGTCTCTGTGCTGTTACTGAAACTTGTGAACAGACCGACCTTGCAGCTCACTCATCCATCAGACGTTAGCCATTGTTTCTGACAGAGAAATATATGCATACATTAACCTCTTTTGGGCTTATAATACTTCGGCTCAGGCCATCAGTAGACCATGCATAATTCATACACTCCTCCCCCTCCCCAGCTCCAAGGCCCCGAGGTTTAGCTGTCTACTGATGTGCCCAAGGACACTACAGTAACAGCACTGTTCCCAGTGGGACCAGTATGGTGGGTTATTATCCTGCGCTGATATGAGAGGTTTTTGGTGCTGTTCAACGACTAAAACAAACTGTCTTCTTTGTAAAAAAGCACTGTTGACAGACCAGTGCAGGTTAAATGCCTTGGAGTGGCACCTCCATCTGAATTGAATATGTTTAACCGTATTAAATGAAGGAAGTATAAAACTGAAAGCTATGTAATTCACTGTAGGATAAAAACATTATTATTATTATTCATTTTTTAATAGAGAGACATCCAATGAGCACACCAAGACTTTGGACCTGTCCAATCCCAAGAATTTGGTGTTTAGCCAATATCTGGCACTCCGTAAATAATTAACAGTCAATGCTGACAGAACGCAGGCAAAATGAGTCCAATTAGGGAGTTAATTAGAGGAGTCAAGTGAGCTCAGGTGATTGGTTATGGTGAATAAAGCCATACATGAGGATGCGGTAACACACACACACACACAAGCACATACACTCCATGAAAATGTCTCATCTAGTTATCCAACACAAGGAGTCTGGAGTCTGTCCTAGCCAGCATAAGGTGCAGGGCTGGGGAACACCTTGGAAAGGACGCCAGTCCGCTGGAGGGCACGTACACACATACATTATCATAGTCGTACAATGGCAGTTTAGAGATGCCAGTTAGCTTTACTGCATGCCTTTGGACTGTGGGGTAAACTGGCAGGAATCTGCACTTGACGCAAACCGCCAGCTCTGAAAGTGTGAGACAGCAGTGCTAGAGACTTGTACACCAAAAGATAAAATAATAACAAATTATTATACTTGTTGCTTTGGATTATCAATCCAGACTTTGAGAAATTGCTTTGGATATGTGATCAGCATGCAGAGCCATGAGGAAAAAAACAAATGCGATCGTATAGCCAGGGACCATGTGTAGTGTAGCCTGAGTTCCGTTTGGCATTCACTTCACTGCAGCCCCGATGCCGATGGGAAGGTAAAACACACACATACACACAATGAACTTTTTCATTACTGACCAAGATGGACAGATTGGGATTTTGGAAAAATGCCATTGTGGGGGGGTTTGCGGTTGCTCGACTCCTTGCCTCGCAGTGTAATGGACGTGTGATTTAAACAGCTCCTTTGAAAGGAGCTTAGCCTTTCTTTGAAGTTCACTGTTCACTTGTACTCAATGAGACCAACAAATTAATCTCTCTCTTCTCATGGAAGGTTTCCTACTAGTGAGAGTGAAATGCTCTGTACCATTGGCATAAAGTGATTCTTAGCTGTAGAGAATTTTTTCTGTCTTCCTCTTAAAAAAAAGTGCTAAGAAACAGAAAAAGCAAGGAGTGAAACTGGCAACCAGACCTGCTGAAAGTAAGCAGCATTTTCTTATTTATTTCCAGCTGTTTCGCGCAAAGGGGACCGTCCGTTTAGATTAGC
>JAODJX010000111.1:827840-861475 GCA_026776945.1 Isichthys henryi
GCGGAGCCTGAGCCGCCAGCCGTGAGCCTGTGCCTTTCTGTCCGGCCACGCGATGCCTGGCTATTAGCAAAAACTGTATGGAAACTGTGAGCTTTGGGTCCGGTGGTGGCCACTACCATTGGCTGCCTCACAATCCACCCCTGCGTCCGATTGGCCGATGGCGTGAGCAGGAGAATCAATCAGCTGACTGGGAGTGTATGTAGGTCAGTGTGTAGCAATGTGAAAGCTGCTTGCTGTTCTTACCCCGTGAGCTGGCGGTGTGTAAATTGGCTCTGTTCCAGACCCTGTTAACCGCTTAGAGAAAAGCCACACCAGGGCTCGAAGTTTGAGGGGGGAGGGCAGCAGAGGATTTAAAAAAAAATTTTCCCTGTGACTGATTCCTAGTTGTTATCCACAGCACGCTCTCTTCCCGGCAGATAAGCTGGAGAACTGCTAATGGAAAGAGTCTTTAAATGTTGGGTCTTCGTCCTGTTTTACTACTCAGTAGGTGAGTTTATTAGGCACACCTGCTTCCTTCAAACAGCCAATCGTAGATGCAGCTGAATACATACAGCACACAGACTTACAGTGAGGCTCAGAGGTTTTAGACCAAGTTTGATTATTGGTGCCAGATTTGGTGGCTCCGGAGTCTCAGAAAGTCACCCCCCTTTTGCATGCAATGCCAACATCAAGGGTCCAAGAGCAGCACCCCTCCTTGGATTCTAACTGCCAGCTGCTATGCTACCTTAAGCCATAACCTGTGGACTTTCACATAGATAGATGCAATTGGCAGTTTTCCCTTTCTGTCCCATAGTGGCTTTGAGTGCGTAAGGGCTACAGGCGGAGGTCTATCACTAGAGCAGGAATCCTCTTAAAAGCAGACTGTCTGCCCCCAGCAGGTCTAGGATGGTCATGTGACACCCTGAGGCCTAGCACTTCTAAGGACAGCTCTGGAAAAGGATGTCTGGACATTGGGGGTAGTGAAGAGGCGCAGTACCCAGCACACACAACAGGTTTTTCCAGTTCTCAGCCTGCCGCTGGCCAGAATCTCCCGTTTCTGCGTAGCAGCAGCTCACAGTCTCATGTGCAGTTGTTATCTGACCCGGCTCGTGCACACGCACACGGTGCTGCACATTTATTTTTTTTTTGCAGCCCTGGAGTAATTCTGAGTTTTCTGTGTGCATCTTGGTTCCTGGAACAAACCATCTCCCTTTTCAGAATGGGGGGGGGGGGGTGTACAGGCCCATCTGCGGACCCTAAAAGAAACAGGGCGGATGGGGGGTGTACTCAGCAATGAAGGACAAACATATTCCCCATCTGGGGGGAGTTGCTTTTCCTGTTAAACTCACTCGAGGTGCATTTCCGTCTTTGTTCCTGTGGTGTGTCCATCCCATGGGGGGGGGGTGTGTCACAATGGGTGGGATCTCTGCGGGCTACGCGGAGTAACGCAAGTGTCTGCTGAGATTTGTCAAAGATTTGCTGCAGATTTGCATGTCATTTTTGGAACCCATCACTGTGCTTTCGGTAGGCTGAAGCCCAGGTCGTCTGAGCTGAGACCGCCCAGTCCTGTGGTTCGGACCGTGTCCAGTAGCAGCTGCTGCCAGGGACCAGGGACCTTCCATTACACAAACTTAGCAAGGAAAGATGACGAGGAGGGAGACAGAGCATGTGTCACCAACAAGATCCCTCCATACTGATCAGCCACCAAAGGCGAATGAACAGCAATGATGGAAAAATAAAACCCAACAGTTTGGTTGTTGTGCGAACTCTGATTAAAAAGATGTTGTGCGCCGGGATGTGCCAGCCTCTGAACCGCACTTACACCAGCTGAAGGCAGGGGTATCATACTAGAAGTGCCCTCAGCTTGTTCACACAGCCGGAGCAACTTGGCTTGTCAAACCTCCCACTGAAGCACAGTAGCCGTCCTTTTCCTACGAGATTTGAACCTGAGACCTTTAGGCCACGAGTTCAAGGCCTATACCAAATACGGCCTGCCGTCTGCCTCCCTCAACGGAGTTTACAGAATCCCTCCACCCCTGCCCCCATGACTAGTAGGCCCATTCTTCTGGCTCAATGGAGCAATCAGAAATAAATCAGTTAACCACACAGACAAACACACCTCTGGCCACAAAGTTCTATGATGAAATTAAACAGCCCGCTCCATTTATGTGTGACCTGCATCCTCAGCATGTCTATTTTCTGTTGTGCAACCTACTATGGTGCCGGGACAAACGAGGAAGGTCCACGCTGCTTTTTTGATGGGTCCTGAAAAGGACGAAGATGAATGTCGACAACCTGCCTCCACTAAAATCAGCCCTGTAAAATCTGCTGTAGTAGGATAAATACCCCCTACTCCCACCCCATAGGCTATCAAAGCCCACCAGGACCAACCCCAACAAGCTCTCTGACTTATTCTGTTCTAACAAAGCAATCAGATGCTGACCATAAAGGCTTTTGACTAATAGAGCTTTGACTTTCTATATGTAATGTAGAAGAACATTTTGTCTGGTCGTCATCAAGGACTGCTCCCAATTGGCCTGGGAGCTGAATCCATCTCATGCTAATCTCCTATAATCTGCTAATTGGTTTATACCGAAAGATAACTGGAAACTGTTTGATATCACTGGGTAGATTTGAATGCATTTGCAGTTTAAAAAAAATACAAATCAGAATTTCACAATATGAAAAATGCCTGGAATCAGCTCTCTGCAAAACGAGCAGCTAATAATGTGGCTAGGTGAGCACCCCCACCGCCTCCCATCCACCAGCCCAAGCAGCAGGATAAAGCAGGGTGGGACTTCGGCAGCTGAGAGGGAAAGGACAACGGTGAACCAGGCCTCCGCCTGTGTCTCCTTGGGGATCACTCCACTTCCCTCTTCGGGGGGATCCTGAGGCTTTGAGTGTGTGTGTGTGTGCGTGTATGGGGGGGGGAGGGATGAGGCTAGAGTATCACTGCCCCTGTGAAGGCTCTGTGTGTGTGTGTCCCAGTACAGTCTTGGGACAGTGAATAGAGTACTTGTCTTCAGACACTTCCCCCTTTGTCAGGAACTTGGCGTTCCCCAGAGATTGGCGGCAAAAAATTGAAACTGGCAGCGGCGGGAGCGCTGGCAGCTTCTCGTAAAAAAACGCAGGGCCTGGACTCCCAAGGCCAGGCCTGCTGTCATGTTGCTTTGCTTCAATTGGCCCGATGGAGTCAGTGATGTCACAGGGTGTTAGTGAGGCCGGGTGGCATGTATCGTGGGCATGGCCAGATCAGTCAACACTGATTAGATGTTACAGTGAATGCAATCTGCGCTGCTCAGTGCAATGCAGTGTTAGCATGGTGTGTGGGGGGGGGGGACACAGCTTCTCAGTAACAAAAAGTTTTGGCACTGACTTCCATATAACTCAAAATACATAGCTTAATGTGAAGGCACATGCATAACACAGGGAAATTTGCTCAGATATAATACACCCTCAGAACCTTCCCCTGTACGCTTACATTGTTCCATGGCAGCTTTTGTGGCATGGCCCACTGACGCACTAACGTGGTAAACGCTGTGAATCTCCAGCAGAATGAAGCTGACTTAGCAGCTGCGCATCAGCTATGTCGCTTCACCTGGCAGTGCCTCTGCGATTAATGCATTTAAGGCCAGGGGCTGCGTTAAGCCCTAGGCTGCTTTTGGCATGCATCTGGAAGCTCGATTGCTACGTCCTGTAGCTGTGTTTACACTGTTACTATTTATGCGCTGGGATTAAGCTCCTAAAGTCAGGAGCCTGCGTGCATTCGACCTCGAGGAGCTCGCTATCTCGGTGCGGTGTGGAGGTGCAGATGGGAGCGGACGTGCGAGACGTGCTCCAGAGGAGGAGCTTCTCTTCATTATCACTCTGTGCGGTGTCTGGAGGCCCACTGCCAGCTTGGCATGGCACAAACGGCCACGCCGACCGGTGTAACTCTCCCGGGGGCTGTCAGACGGGACTTTTGATTCGGCCACACGGCTGCTAGTACTGTCCGTCTGCCAGGGTCTGCTATCATTCCCAATTTAAGACGATTATTCGGGGTAATTATCTTTCCCAGCATGCCCTTTGTTTGGCTCGGCTTCTCGATCTCGTTCAGTGAAACAGGAAAGTTGCCAAACATGCACCCCCACATACGTGTGTAATTAATTTAATAAATAATAGAAGACAGTGAGGTAGTATAAATTCACAGAAAAATGTGCATGATGCAAAGTACTAAAAAACAGATGTTATATATTATTATTATTTTACATTCTAAGGAGGTTATAAGAAGTTAGAAGGCTGTGGGGCTTTTGGTGCCTGAACATCCTTTCCCAAAGTGGGACCTCTGAGAGTCGGCCCTTTAAATCCGTAAATGTTTGTTTGAATTTCAGGGAGACCTTACACTCCAGTGGAAAAATAAGTCATGGTAGCACCACAATATCGCAGGCTGACTTTTGAGGGGAGTCACCCCCAACTTCTTTGTTCCCTAATTTTTTAGCCTCTTTCTCTGAAAGCAGGAAGTGGGTAAATGTGTAAAGACAGGCTCCCCCTCTCCCTTGGCTGGAGACTTGTGTTCAGAAAAGTGAAAATCATGTGATTCCCAGCTGACATTTCTCAATGTCTGGGCCCCCCTGCTCAAGAAGCACTCAACCCCAACCAGTGTTTACACCACTACCCAGTCACTACACACACACACACACACAGGTTTGTAATTGTATCTTTGTGGGGACTCTCCATTCATTTCTATTGGGAAAACTCTAATTCCAACATGACGACCTTAACCCTACCCAGCCCTAACTCTAACCATAAGTAACCAAACAAAAAACGAGACCTTTGGCTTTTTTAATTTTTTGATTGCATTCACAGATCTTTATGGGGACCAGAAAAATGGTCCCCAAAATGTCAAAATAATAGGTTTTTATTACATTGCAGGGGAACATTTGATCCCCACAATGTAATATAAACATAATACGCACGCGCGCACACACACACACACACACACACACACACACGTGCAGCTCCAGTGTGTGACCTGGTGGGGGTGAGGGAGAGAGAAAGCTGGCTGAGGAACACGGCGGCATTGGCCGCTCTGTGACTCATGGTCAGGGCCATGCAGATGTGCATCATCAAATGGGGCCACAAAGAATCTTCAGAGTATCATTAAAATCATTAAGGCCTGACTTACAGGAAAGAGCCACCTTGGTTATTATATGTCTGATATGTGGGGTGCATTTTCATCCCAGGGGAGGAGTGGAAAGGCAGGGAGGGCAACTGCCGAACATTTCATACCCCCTTCCCCGTAAAGGAGAGTTGCTCTTGGTTTTCATCAGTCATGGCTGCCTTGAGCCACGTTTACTGCCTTCATGAACACCTCCCACCCCAGTGTGCCGGCTGGCTAGGGGGAATGTTATGATAAGGAGGGGTTTGGCAGAGAACCACTAACTAGGGTACGGAATAAAGACACCGGGCTGCATCTCGAAATGGAAGAGTGTACAAATGGGAGCTGGGGGGGGTGGCACGAGAGGCACGCGCCACTGCAAAACAAACCCTGCATCCTGTTGCAAACGGCGGTCACCCAACGCTGTGGTGGCAGCAGGGCGCGTGTGCCACACACTCTCCAAGGTGACAGATTGCAGCAGTAGCTGGGTTTCTGAGGTTACACAGACAGTACAGCCCAGGGCCAAGTTCCGCTGTCTGGCCACCTAGCCCACATTCAAAGTTTATTGTTTATTTTAAACATGCGATACCAAAAGTCCTCTATCACAATCATTTGACTTTGAGACACCCTTCAGCAGCCCTCATTAACAGAAACTCACTCTTACTCCTTCGAATTTACTTTATGCAGATGATTTGCCTTTTCTACAAATATAGTAAATAGTCAATATCTAATATTTTGTTAAATACGGCATTTCTATGAGCGCTGAACTGTAGTAGCATCTCAGCCATTGGCAAACTGCTTCTTAACATCACCCAATAATGGCAGTCGTCTCTGTGCATGTACAATCGTCGGTGTGTCACCAGTGCGCCATAAGCCGGTTTGGCAGCATAATTCTGGTCATGTGGGGTGACAGAAGGACTGCACATACAGGTTCACCCAATTCCACCGATTCCGGCCTGATTTAGCCATCATCCCCACCCATCTGTAATAAGACCGCACCACATTTCTAATGCTCTACCCAGCACGCCACCGGCTCGGATCTCCAGGTGGTCACGTGTCCAACATGGGGAATCCAGTCCCGATTTGCAAGCGCTGACCTCGTTCTGGCAGCGGGGGTTTCTGGGAGACCCAGACAGTCGCACGCAAGGAGGCCAGGCCGTCTGCTGAGAACTGTGCCAAAGGGCAGCGACTTCAGGAAAGCGGGCGCCGCCCAGACAGGGCGGAGCTCTTTACGGGAGATTAAATATACCCCCTTCAACATGGGGACTGAAAACACAGCAGGGGCCCCACTGCTAATGGATGCCAGATGTGGCATGCAGCAGTGTAAAGGGGGAAGTCAAGAATGACCCAGAAGATATGTACAAACAGTCCGCGGTAACCCAGGGGCTGAAAGAACTCTGGGATATTCGGAGTGGGAAGAGGGGCAGGTTTACTAAAATTTAATTTCTCTACTGTTTTTCTGTGGTTGGAGCAGAATCCTGGTAGACCCTCCAAATAAGAGTGAGTTCTGATCCAAAAGCCTGGCTCTGCAGTACTGTGGGAAGTATAGTCCAGCATGGAGAGTGGGGTTGACGTGAAAGACCTGCTTAGTCCAAATCCTTGGTCGTGCTCCTGTGTCATTTACAAATGTAGCATTTCGACTTTAAACAGGTGATCAGCAATGTGATCTTAGGAACTAATCAGCCAAAGGTCAGGTCTGGTTATAAAATGAATTATTTATATATATATATATATTTTGCTTGCTAGATATGATAATACATGGCAACTTTTTTAATGCCCATTGATATGCCTCAATGTCAAAACAAACAATATTCTATCCTGAAACCGCAAGGGTGTCTCCTAAGTTTATGACATAAATAAAAAGGAGCTGCAGTCCAGATTTTGTGCTGGAGGTCTGCCGATGTTTCAGATGGGCTACAGAGTGATCCTGGCTAACGCAGCGTGTATCAGGAGGGACTGTTGCAGAAAGAGGATCAAGGCAGTCGATGCGCCTGTGTCGCGCGTAAAATGAGCCTTTGATGTCACTGCTGGTTCTTAAAGCAAGGCCAGGCGATACCAGCATGGAATAATGTATTCAGGCTCTCAGCAGACAGTTCCCGCAAACCCATAACCAGATTTGACACCTCATTACTTAAGTAATTCAGATGAAGTGCCTCGCTGGAGAAGTACCAAAGGCAAGTGCCTTCAAGGAAGTGAAACTAGCAGGCTTTTGGTGACACGTCCTTAGTTTCTTTACTATCTGCTACTCTTCTAGGGTGGCAGGCTGAGAAGGCTGCTCACAATTAGCTGGCCTTCCAAAAAATTCCGCCATTTTTCCGATTAAGGTACAAAATATGTTGGATGCCTTGGTTTGTTTGCATTTAAGGCCCAGTTCCAGGCTTTGTCTGGAGGTCCAGGTTCTGCTTTAACCATTCCAGTAACACAATTCTGAAAAATATCGTCACCATCAAGATCCTTAGTGTTCCTTGCAGAATTAGATTACTTACATGGGTTCTACTGTACTATAAGTAGTACTAAATCAACTGTAGTCACATTACTATGAATCAGGGAAATGATGGGTACGATAAAATGGCACCGGCCTGAGGCTGTTACCAGGCGAGCGTGGCCCCCAGAAGCACCTTGCTTTCGACAAGAGCCAGCCACTACTTAACCTCAGTGTTACGTCAGCTCATGACGCGACAGAAGAATCCCCTGGGCCCAGTGATCAAAAAAAAAAAAAAAAAAAAAACAGAAAAAGCTTTTATCTACGAGTCCAGACCGAGTGGTACTCCTCTCTATCTTCTCCTCCCTCTGCTAACAAGTGATTTGACCCCCCTGCACCAGGACAGGGTGTCCCTGAAAGAGCCCAAGCTGTGAGTTCAGCCCAGCCACCCCCCACCTTTCTTTATCCTGACAACTGATGAGTCCCTAGCAGAGCCCTCGCCCTCCCGGATTATAAAGCAATTTGTTTATCTCTGGGCTGTTGATATGAGCGTGGCCAGGCGGGGGTGTGTTGGAGGTGTGGTGGTGATTGACAGGGCACGGATCCAATGGGGTGTGCTTGGCCATGGTGAGGGTGGGGATGATGTTCCGGAAAGCTGTGCTTTACATGGCATTCGTCTGTTACGTGATTACATCCCGTGAAGCTTTTTTATGCATAAATGAACGTCAGACCAGCATTGCTCTCCTTAACCACCAGAATGTGCCACCTTTGACCTATTCATGTAATTGGCCTGGTCCTGAACATCTGACCACTTCTGTATCATTTACATGTGCCTTTGGGGTCAATTTGGGTAGATGTGAGAGTTAAACCCATGTTCTCCGCTGACTTCAGTATTCACTGAGGATCACCCTCCCATGCGTCCTCATCAGACTCCAGTTCAAGCCAGTAGGACAGGATGGCATTGCCTTTAAATGTTTATTTCTTTTATTTTTAATGCTGTGTACTCAAAATCCCCTGGTGGACAAAATCCCCATTTGGAGAGTATCCTGTAGGTCTCTATGCTCAGGGTGATGTTTACTGCTTGCTCTTTTATGGACTTCTGTCACCCGGGATTAAACAGCCCATGCAGAGGTACGGGCAGGCTGTGCTGATGCCCAGTGTGACGTGTAACAGGCAGAGGACCCAAAGTCCTTTCGCCTCCTGCCTCCAAGGTTGTCAGCTCAGCTGGCATGAGACATTCCCAGCGTGCCATCTTATTGCTGTTTCTGTTCTCACTTGGTCTTTCTGTGACTTACAAAAAAATGTGCATTAAAAGTGACTCAGAAGGGTAGTGCCATGTAGCTGTGTGGAAGGTTCCGGTTCGTTTACTCCTGCGATCTGTGTTAAAAACAGCCCTGAGTTGCCGTGGCCCCTGTTTCACTCATCTGGGGAGATCTCCTGCCTCTCGACAGCCACAGCTGACCCCCAAGTATTGCTGCAGCTGTATTCATTAGAGGGGGTCGTCTCCCAAAGCGCAGAGCTCACGGGACCACTAGTTAGGAATTTCGGCTGAGCCGGCGAACAGAAAGGGCACCTTCATGCCCACCACATGGGCTGTTTCGTCCTGGTCCCTTGGTCAGTCACCTGGGCAGCCTCGTTCTGGATTTTTTTCCATGCAAATACATGGAAATGCGAGGAGTATTCCTTCCGACCTGATTTGCACAATCCTCCATAGTTATAAACTTAATTATGTATTCTTTGTTCACAGCCGACACTAGAATCTGCAATTTTGCATATAGATTTTCCATGTATTAAAATGGCATGCTTCGTGCTCAAAAGAGGCTGCTTTGTGGAGGAGTGGAGCCATTCAGTCAGTCATCTTGCCCGCTTAGGATTCAGTCCCTGTCAGACGAGTCTTGTACTCCATATATAGCTCATATGGCGGGTCCACCCGTGAGCTTCCCCCCATTCTAGCGCCTTGAGGGCCCATTTGGCCGACGCACCCAGCACTCCTCCCAAACTTGAGTTATGGAGGAGCTCCAACCACAGCTGGTTGGCTTTGTTAGCCCTGTGCGCTGGCCCCGTCACCTCGGCGACCTTCAGTGTATCGCGAGGGCTGCAACTAAGCCCTCCTTTTTGAGTCATCTCCCCCTTTTTTTTAATGTTTTTTTTTTTGTGAGCCTGGCTGCCACCCCACTCATGTGGCTGCCCACGTCACCGGTCTGTAGTAGCAAGATGGCATCAGAGTAACGCAATGAAACGATGCCAGGTGGTCACAGTGGTCCTCATGACCCCCCAACCCCTCACCCCATCCAGGTGTGTAGGGTACAGAGCCTTTACTGGAAAGCACTGGACTCCCCACCCCACCCAGTAATCTAGCTTTGGCAGTATGGAGATGCTCCGGTCAGCGAGGCACAGTCGTTCCTGTTTGAAAGGAATGGAATGTTCCCTCGCTTGCTCCAAAACTCACAGCAGCTGGGAATGAGGCGGCCGCGTAAGGTCGCTTTAAAAATAACCGCTCCTCAGCCGTATCGCCGCCCTGGCTGCCGTTTATTTATACGCCACGCGTTGCGTGCTGGCGGCAGGCAGCCCGTTGGTGCGCACCGGGAGCACATCTGTGCTGCAGCGTGACGCGTGTGGCTTGTGTTGTTGTTTTGGTCCCCCCCAAGCTCCTCCCTCCTCCCCCGCGGTCGGCGTGTTTACAGCTCGCTCTGGGCTTGACCGCTTGTTATAATCATTAACGTCCGTCTCAGGCAGTGACGGGAGGTTCTGATTAAAACTTTACTGTTCCTCATTATCTGTCGTGCTTACGTAACCGTCAGGTGGTAGCGCCGTGCCACCAGTGGCTGACGGGCCGGCTTAAGCCGCAAGCCTATGGGCTGACGATTTCTGTGTAGCAGGCCAGCCGCGGTGCCCTACAACTGAATTAGGATCCCCACTCCTTGACTGGCACGGCTCACCCTCAAGCTGTTTGCCTGACGGAGGGGGCGAGACGCCCTCTTACCCTATGGGGTCCAGTGGGAGAGATGCTGGCTTGGCAGCAGACGCAGTGACTCCCGTAGCGAGCTCCTGATGCCACCCTGCCCTGTCCAGCTAGCATCCGCTGCGATGCGAGCATCACCCATATGGAGGGGAAAGCGCTCAGGCCACATCATGTTAAATCTGATGTCTTGATTTACAAAAAAAAAAAGTCTGCAGGTACTAGGGCATCTGGACTGGTTCCGCGAAGTACCCCAACCCCAAGTCCAGCCAAAAATAACAATCATAACTTGAACTCACCAGCAGTACTAGATTCTTATTGTTTTTGTACTGATTTTTTTTTTCTCACCCGAAATTCTTTAAAAGAATTTCTGAGGCCCAAATGGTCTAACCTGCAAGAATGAACGTGTGTAATATCAGGGGGAGATTCAGTTTATAGCTATTTATATACACCACTACTTATCATGAAAATAAATATCTTGCAACATATTTATTTTTACACTCCCCTACTGATGACAGCCGACTTCACGCGTTTCATGTACTTATATGTATGCTGTGCTTATTTGTTGCATCGTTGCACGAGTCATGCCTTAAATGTGGCGGCTCTGGGCTCGTCGGCAGACTCTCCTCTATGCAAGCTGCAGAAGTATGGTGCAGCGGATTGTATATTTAGTATACGGGACAACAGTAAAGTTCAAGTCACTGAATATCATCTGCAGCTAGCAGATACAGCCTGAAACAGTGTGTTCTGGGATCCAGAGTGTAAGGCTACATTCAGCGCTTTGGGTATCGGGTGATCTCTGGGAGGAACGGGGGGGGGGGCGAAGAAGAGATGAATGACCTAAAGACTGCTTTGACCCTGTCGACTTTCTGTCAACGGACCGGAATCGGACTCCCAGATCGCCGGCGTGAGGTGTGTTGACAGTTGGCTAAGTGAGAGCAGATAACCTCCAACCTTAAATAAGCAGGCGGTGAAGCCCTGTGTATTTTTACAGTACCAAAGGGAAACAGGCGAAGCAGGACGGTGCGGGTTCAGCCGATGCAGGACGGTGCGGGTTCAGCCGATGCAGGACGGTGCGGGTTCAGCCGATGCAGGACAAGTGGCAGCCCACCGCCGCTGCTTCGTCACTCACAGCTTCCACCTCCAAGATCTTGCCGGGAAAGTGTCTGAGTGCTGCTGGGGTCGACATGATTGTTCGCGGAAACGGTCAGCTGCATCTCACTCTGCCAAACGGCTGACAAGGGCCAAGGACCCTTGCACAATCGGCCCACCCCTCCCCCAACTCAGTCTGGAATTTAAAAAAAAAAAAGAAAACAGAGGAAAGTTGGTGGATTTGGTGCTGTGGCGGCTGACAGTGATGAATTGGTACCACATGTTGCTGTCAGACAAACGGACCTCTGTATTTGCAGCCCAGCTGCCACCTCTCGTAACCACGCTGGGAGACTCCTAGAAGCACGGCGAATTACACGAAACTGCCCACCAGCTCAGGGCTGAGCGCATGGCAATAACAGCCCGCTTGTCCCCAGGGAGGAAGGATCTGGAATGAAATATACAATCATTTCAGGTAGACTGCTGAGGCCAACAACGCCGACTTTATGAATTGGCCTTGCTGGTTTTAGGACCTTGTTTTTCTCAATGGACCTGGGACCGGCCCGGGAGGAAAGGCCATTGTAAGTCAGCCGCTGCCGCAGTGCATGCTGGGCTGCCTTCCAACAGCAACAAGAGTGTCTCCTACCACATCTCTACCCGACACATTTACCCCCCAAGTGGGGAAGTGGGTGTCTCCCTTTTTCTATGAATCCTGCTCCTTTCACTGCAGCCGACCGGCTCTGCCCTCCGTTGCGGAATCTGTTACTAATTAAATGTATGTGTTTTCAAGTTTGTTTATAAGTGCAGAAGGCACCTACAGTATGAAAGCGGTGATGTCACCACACCTCGGATGCCGGCTCATGTAAACAGGGGTCTCTGAGGCCCCCGTCATTAGCTGCGGGCCGCCAGCACTGCAGCCTCCTGGGGACTCAGTGGGGCGTGTCGGCATTATGAGCCACGCTGTCTAATCGCAGAGCGTCTCTTTAGGACTGGTGGGGGTTGCGTTATTTTTGGAAGCCACTTCAGCACGTACGGGTAGTGCACAGTGAAACGAGAAAGGGTAGCAGTTTTTTTTTTTTAAACTGAGTAAAATATGTTTGAGATCACAAGTTTGTGAAGGTGACAGTTTTATGGTAAGGGCTGACTTCATCGCCGGGCTCCTGCGTGCACGGCGGGAGGGGCAGTCTGCCTCCCATCTGGCCCTGTGTGCTTCCCAAACCGCTCTCAGGCTGACGGGAGGAGACAGAGCCAACCCTGTGACACAATCTGCTCCGAAAGTGAGGTGCAGTCAGTGCGGCAGGCTCTGTGGCTCCTCATGGAACAGGACATTCTCTCCTCCCGACGGGGTGCACCGGGGTCAGCTGCAGTTCATGGAGGCGGTGCGAGCCTTGCTGGAAGACTGCAGGCTCTCTTTTGGCCCCCTCCCCCCCGGATGGAGGTAATGAGGCAGGCTAGCCCTCCACACCTCCCCTCTCTGTAATGCTGCGTATGGAATGTGTGGCTTGAGAAGAGCGGGGGAGGATGTAAAGCGTGTTGATTTAAGTGCTGTGCGTGAGGGTCCTCCCTTCACAAAAGGCGCATGCGGTTGCTGAGGGGCCTCCTCGTCCCTGGGAGGTGCATGCTGGGATGCAGGGAGTGCTCCATCTGCCTTCAGGCCCAGACCCTCATCAGAGACACACGTCGGCACAAAGGCTCCCTTCGTGTATGTTTCAGTTCAGCTTTCTGTAAGATTTCCTACTGATCGCCATATTCAGTGTCCTGTGCAGGTTACGGTCCCTTGTAAAGACATGTGGCCTCTGCCAAAGGCCGAGGGGCAGGCCTGCAGGTGCTTCCATCTGTAGGCAAAGAACATTCAGCAGGCTCACTCTGAACTGAACAACAATGGGACAGGGGATCGTTTAGCTGTCCAAGCCGCGGCCACAATAGATGAGGTGCCATTTCTGGGTAACAGGCTTTAGAATGCAGTGAGATGCTGCTTTGATGTTAGAGTTTGGCAACTCCTTTGTCGAGGTGCGGGTTTTTGGATTCCAGACCTCCAGCACTTAGAGCAGTACCGTGCCGTGCGTTTCAGCTTAGGGTGACCTAGTTATTCAGGGTCACTTGTCAGTTCATTTTGCCATGGACTGGGTCAGAGGTCAGACACGGGGTGACTTAAACCCTTAACCTTTTGCATTCCTCCCACCCCCAACAGTCTGAACAAGACGTGGACAAAATCATCCTCTTTGTTGACTGCACTGGTCAGAAATGACCTTGGTCATTTCCAGCAGACTTCATTTTGTATGTTATAGGGTACGTTTTCCAATGAAAATTCTCTTTTTAAACAATGTTTAAATATCAAGCAGATATCCATTTTTCATATCCAATATGGGCTCATGGTGATCTTGGAGCCTAAAATTCACAGTGTTATTGGACTTTGGGGGAAAACCAGAGTTCCCAGCAGAAATCTACATGAACACAGGAAGAACATGCATGTTCAGCTCTTAGTCAAGACAGGAAACGAACCCACAAACAGCGTGCAAGGCCACAGCACTACTTACTGAGCTATGGCACCCCTCTTTAATGATAAAAACATATGAAGCGTTTGCAGGTGCAAGACATCTAAGTTACACTAAAGATGAAGGCTTTGGTTAAGACCTTGAGAGGTGCAAAATAAATCAGCAGAAGGAATGAATAGTACCTTTCTCTCTATCTCTTCTTCTGCAGAATTCCATCCGGCACAACCTTTCCCTCCACAGTCGCTTCATCCGGGTCCAAAATGAGGGCACCGGTAAGAGCTCCTGGTGGATGATCAATCCAGAGGGCGGAAAAGGAGGCAAGGCCCCTCGCCGGCGTGCCGTCTCCATGGACAACAGCAACAAGTACACCAAAAGCCGCGGCCGTGCCGCCAAGAAGAAGGCTGCCCTGCAGGTGACCCAGGAAGGGGTAGCCGAAAGCCCATCTAGCATCTCGAAGTGGCCCAACAGCCCCACGTCGCGCAGCAGCGACGAGCTGGATGCCTGGACCGACTTCCGCTCACGTACCAACTCAAACGCCAGTACTGTCAGCAGCCGCCTGTCGCCCATCCTGGCGAACCCTGGGCTGGATGAAGTGCCCGACGACGAGCCTCCCCTCTCGCCCATGCTATATTCAAGCCCTGGCAGCCTGTCCCCGTCGGCTGGCAAGCCTTGCCCCACTGAGCTGCCTCGACTGGCTGACATGGCAGGCACCATGAACCTCAATGATGGCCTTGGTGATGGCCTCATGGACGACCTCCTAGACAACCTGACCCCGTCCCAGCAGCCATCCCCGGGAAGTGGCAGCAGCAACGGCAGCGGATCAGGGAGTGGGGCAGTCACCCAGAGGAGCTCGGGGTTCACATTTGGGGCTAAGGGCAACGGGCTAGCCACACCAGCAGCCGGCAGCTACACAAACTCCATCTTCGGGCCATCCCTGCCGTCCTCAATGGCTAGCCTGCGCCAGCCTCCCATGCAGACCATCCAGGAGAACAAGCAGACCACCTTCTCTTGCATCTCCCACTTTGGAAACCACACGCTCCAGGATCTGCTGAGCTCGGAGTCGCACAGCCACAGCGACGTCATGATGACACAGTCGGACCCACTCATGTCACAGGCCAGCGCCGCTGTGTCATCGCAGGGTGCCCGCCGTAACATCATGCTGCGCAGCGACCCCATGATGTCGTTCACTGCCTCCCAGTCTAACCAGGGTAGCCCCATCAGCCACAGTAGCCTGCTTCACCCCCAGAACCAGGTGCAGACCACCTTGCTGACAGAGGGGCAGGCCGGCCTCGCCGCCTCCATCAGTGGGGGCCTTGGGCTGGCTGGGGAGCCCAACAGCCTCTCGTCCATTAAACACCAGCTTCAGTCGCCCAGCGGCAATGTATCTATGCAAATGAACTCATCAGACTCTGCCCTGTACTCCAGCCTGAACAGTGGTGGGATCTGCCCCCCGACGACAGGCCAGGATCGTTTCCCCAGCGACCTGGACTTGGACATGTTCAACGGCAGCCTGGACTGCGACATGGACACCATCATCCGCAATGATCTGATGGACGCCGATAGCCTGGACTTCACCTTTGACTCGCTCATCTCCACCCAGAACACATCCAACTTGAGTGTGGGTGGCTTCGCAAACCCTAAGCAGACCTCCCAGAGCTGGGTGCCCGGATGAAGGGTAGTTAGCTTCGAGGGGCAGAAAGGGGCAACCGGGGTGAGTCTGCGCTATCCCTGTTTTCCAATTAGGAATGTCCAAGGGTATTGAACACACTCCCGATATCTGTGCATTACATTTATCATTCATTTATTGGGAACATCAAGGCTGATTTGTTATTGACTGCTAGTTAACTTTTTCCATGAGAGTAAACAGTTGTCATAAGTAAAAAATGACCTATGGAAATGAGTTGATGTCATTATTTACTGGACACCCATGAGCGCATCACCCAGCAAAGATAAACAGGGCAAAAGCAGTGTGAATGAAAATTATCAGAGCATTCACAATTTGCTGTAATAATATTCACACTCCTTATCCTTCAGTTGTTCACTGAGCTGCTTCCTGCACTGACAGATATTTGTGCAAGAGAGAGTAGAGTAGAAACATTGTTGCGTAACCCTGATCAGGCACCATTTAAATGGTTATAATAGAGATTATTATTTGTGCTTTTAAAAAACAAATGGCAAAATAACTGGAAAAGGGGCCACAGAATTGATTTCACTGAAAGGTCTTTCTCTTGCTTCTGATTTCAGGTCTCTGCTGTGCATGTGAAGACTCAACATGATGTCCTTTGCCAAACCAGCTGTCAGCATGATGTGGGTACAGTTTACAGATCACAAACTCACAAAACGGCGACGCAAAGCCCCCTTTCCACAGAAACCAGTACACAAAATTAAGAAGACAACTGCTTCAGCATCTCACACCTTTCCCTGCAGGAGCCTAAAAACGGACTCATTTCAAAATTATGCAATCTTGTTTGGAAATGTAAACTTATACATACATATTGGAAAACTATAGCTTTTTTTTAAGAGTAAAACAACCTTGCCAGTATATTGTAGCCATTCACAATCCAATAATTTCTGGAAAAAAATTAAGTGTGGTGTTATCTAATACAGTGGTTTCTGGGATGTTTTCATAATTTTCCTGATTTTTATCTCAGCGATTATAATGTTAAATGTTTCCACTGGCTGTGTTTTATTGCCATTCACCAGATGCATTTTCACAGCCTTGGTTTGACCAGCTAGGAAACGTATGTGGCTTCCCAGCGCCTGACTGATCTTGCCCTTGATACGAGAGCCTGCTCAAGCTGTTTCACTTTAGTTCAAATCGCTGTGCAACTTGTGGTATGGCTAAAATAAACCGTGTCATTGTTTAAAATCCTCCCATTCGATTTGCATAATCCAAACTGAAGATTAAGGGGATATCAATTGTGATGAAGTCGTTTGGCAAGGGAGCCCCTTATGGGGGGAGGTGGCCAGAATATAAATACATGTAGCCAAAACAAGTTCTTGCATTCTGTAAGGTTTCCACACACCTCATTGGGTGCTAAACAAACAGTGTTCAAGTCTGTTTCTGCAGGCTATGTCGTTTTCCAGTGCAAAGTAGGCCTGAACTTTAAAATGAAATAAAATGTAAAACAAAAAACAGTTATGTAATATATATTAGATGACTATATGGTAGCATTGCTGGTGTGGAAAAATACCTTGAAGCCAACTTACTGAGATGTTGAGATAAGCTATCTTGTATATTGCCAAATAACTTGAACATGTAGGAGATGCAGGCGGGAGAAAATAAAAACTCGGCCTGTTGCTGTTGCTGGAAATGGAGGGGTAATTAAATATGCAACTGAACTCCCGGTCAGGGTGCTGCGATCCGAGTTTCTGTCACAGGCACGTGCTCCTGGCGTGCATATGAAAGGCTTAGCTTCAGCCTCTGCAGAGAAGTCGAACCGAAGGCGAGGAGGCCGGCCAGCCAGGCATCCAGTCCACGGGCAGGCTGTATTTCACATGCACTCAATGCCTCCCATCCCTAAGGAATGCACTCAGGGGGTCTCCAGACTTCATCCCTTTGCAAGTGCACACCAGAAACCACTGGCAGTCATTGCTCCCGTAACTCCCGTATCTGTGCAGGATTCCCCATGTGTCTCGCCATTATGAGCAGTACACACGCCTGTCCACTTGATTTCACATGGTAAACTTACTTTATTGTGCTAGATGTGTATGAAAAGTCCTAATGTAGTGTTAGTACCCAGCTTTTAATTTTTAGGCTAGTAATCATAGACAGTGACACATGGAGGCTGAGAGATGAGAAAAGCGAGTGATAAAAATGATGCATATTTTGCAATTTCAGTTATTGTGTTAAAAATGATGGCTGGCGCTAAAGCTACAACACAGAAGTGCAGTAAAGGCACTCGAGGGCTGAGTCACTATTCTGTGTCTGCAGGGGTAAATAGTGGCATTTCCTTGCTCTGTAAGCTAGTATAATGCGTGCTCATTAAAATGAACCGGGGCCAGGCAGTGCAATCCAATGTCGAGTACACAATTTGCTCCACTCCAGCTGTGTTCACACTCCAGCCTTTGGACCCCCACCCAGACACTATCTGAGTCATTGCTGAACCCTCTCCACACCCCAGCACCACTGCTCATCTTGGCTAGGCTGGCAACGAACAGTTAGGACTCACCATGTGGCACATACTGGTTATTCTGATCTAAATTTTGACTCACAGCTAGCTAGCCCCTCCCGCCATTCTCATGTTGGCTAGGCCAAATTTCGCAGGACCGAGGTGGGAGAAAGCAGCCATGACCACCTGTTTGACTCTAAAGACAAGCCCACGCTAAGGCTTGCGCCAGCGCCCACAGAGCCATTCACGCGCTTGCCTCTGAAAGTGCTTTGGAATAGCTGCGTAGCAACTGTTTATGCCAAGCAAATAGCTGGAGTGCCTAGCTGTTTTATTAACGTACTGTTCTACCCCCTCAGTGACTATGAAGTGTGGGTTGAGCTTCACATCACTAAAAAAAGGAATGGCAAAATAAGACCTTTTTCCTCAGTTGAGATGTATCTGTCAACCAGTTCAAGAAAAACTTAGTAATCTCTCAAACTAATGCACTTTCTTCGTGTCCATACATAAACACAATGGCAGCTCCCACAGTTGACACTGGGCTTGCGTAAGAGGCATGGCGCTGGGTCCTGATGCAGATCTCCGGTGCTCAGAACAAGCCACCAATAATGTGTCTTATTTTGGAATAGAGCACTTCTTGGCTAAAAACTGGCAACTAGTCATTCCCTCACAAACATCAACACCATGTGTGTGTGTATGTGTGTCTGTTTGCTATTGAGTTGGAGGGTAGCGTAAACAAGTCAAGTCTGGAGACAAAGCAGCTGAGCAAGTACCAACCCAGGCTTATCCAACTGGCTGCCTTTCTCCTGAGAAGGAGTGGCCAAATATGAGCACTGCCCTAACCTCTTCCAGTTGGGGCAGATTATTAAAACATGAAGGCACATTCTAGAACTTTCTTCTCATAAAAAAAAGTTCAGTACAGATTCAATGTGATTCTTAAGCTGTCTGAAGCCCTTGAACAGGTGCTCAACATTTGCACTCTTACTGTTTCCATGGGGTTGAAAGCCATTACTTTCAGAAGTCACACACCCCATGAAAATCCAGATCACAGCACCACCATTAACAGGAAACTTGGTCTAATGTTATGCTGAAACCCTTCTCTTGTATTAGATATCTTGTAGTGTTTGCTTCTCTACTTGATGTTAGTGAATATTTTCCTGTGTATACCATTTTGAACTGTAATCTAGTTTGTATAAGAAATGGTTTGCATGTAAATGAAGCTCAGTGACGTTCAACAGTTTCAGTTTCAGAGTCGTTTCTTTCCATTTGCTGTGGATTTGTTTTGTTTTGGAAAAACCAACCTGCATTTAGCTCCTGAAGCTCTGAATAACGTGGCAGCCATGCTGCCTAACTCCCACTGCCCATATTGACACCACATGTTTGGCGGGAAGCCCCTCCCCCACACCAAGGAAAGTGTTCCTGTTGCCTTCATGACTGGAGTTAGCAAATCATTGTTGTAGATCCATGGCATATAGTAGCATGACACGCAGTTGAAACAGTGAGACATCATAAATAAACATCAATGAACAAAACGTCATGAAATCTCTTTGGTCTTCATAATCATGTGAACTTGCAGAACCAGTCGTGTTTATGAATAGTCCATACTAAGCAACCCAAACACAGTATAACACAGCACACATTGCCATGATAACAGACCCAGAGTGGGAGAAGGGCGGAGGCCCTGGGGGTGTTTCTTCACAAGCCATTAGTCCAGTGCTAGAAACTAATTTGATAAGGATCCCGGCCTGCGATTGGTGCCTCAGCTCCCAGGAGAATCCCTATGGCTGTCCTACTGAGCAGCTTCTGAACCTCGCTTTAAATGTGTCCAGCTGTTAATGGACACACAGTGGAAGGTTCTGGATAGAGGCATAAGGGAAAATGTTTCTTTGCTCAAGTGGATACAGGTTCATGGCTCTGAGAGCTTCCAGGCATGTCCATGGTCAGCCACCGCATGCAGTCGAAGGTCGTCTCTTCCAAGTTTACCACCTTTACACTTTACATTTAGAAAAGAAATAATCTGCATGAGAAAATATACCGCAATGGTTTACGCTAACTGTCATGCAGCTAACTGCTGAAACGCCAACAGCAGTGTCTTAGCAGGGCATTGGGTCACTGCTAGCAGCCGTATCAGGCTCAGTGCTCCCTGCCATATATTTTACATCTGCCTGGAACTGGAGTGACGTAATGCTATTCCCGCTAGAGAAACATCATCATTTGTTCTGGTAAGATACTGTATTCTGAGCCCCATGTGGCATCTCCCATAAGTGTTGAAGGCAGAAGGATTTGGTGAAGGGGATGGTAATGGCATATGGTTTAAGTCATTTTTATGCTCATCAGACCATTGCTGCCCAATGAATGGGACCATTGTGGTGCTGGAAGATTCCACTCCCATCAGAGTAAAGACCCTTCAGCAAGGGATGAATATGATCACTCAGAATGGCCTTGTGTTAGCGTCTACCTTGCATAATAAAGGACCAATTGCAAAAAAAAAAAAAAAAAAAAAATGCACCCTACACCATAACAGAGACTCCAGAACCCATCGCTGTGGGATACAGGCTGTCCATCCCATAAGCTTCTTTTGGCATGTGCCAAACATGCACTCATCTGTTGGTTGAGAGCAGGGTGAAAGATGACTCATCTGACCATATGACTTTTTCCTCCACTGCTCAGCAGACCACTGCCTTTGTTCTCTGAACCACTTTACTCAGTGCATTTTTGGGTATAATAAAGGATGTATACAGTTACTGAAAGACTAAACTAAACGAAACTGCATACTTATACCTTAATTCAAAATTTGCAAAAAAAAAAAAAGACTTGCTTATCCATGTCACATTGCATCTTGTAGCAATGCACAGACATCACGGCGGAGGAGTATGTGTTGCTGTCCATAATCGCCGCTGATAATGCCTCTCCCTCAGTCAAACACATTAGTAACCGCTCCTCACAGACTGTCATCCTTATTGATGCACCAAGCAAAGTGGCCAAATCAGCAGGCGCTTGGGCCTGTCCAGCATTTTTATACACCACCTGGGTTCTTGCTAGCCATGTGGCACATAGCCCCTGGCAATTAAAATGCAAATGTGGGGAGTTTGTTTCTCAACCATTTTGCTACACTAGCGAAGACCAAACTTGCAATCCCAATCATAGCAGTTCTTTTTTGTGTTACACTACATATGTTTTGGTGAAACACTGTTTACTTTCCAAGTTTTCTTGAAAGCATTCTAATAACCTCCACTTGGACAAGCCAGATGACACTTCTGATGTTCAGATGGGTCACTCTCAAATGAGTCAGCTCTAAGGGTGAAAGTCTAAGCAATGTGAGCCAATTTCAGTCCATACATTCTAGATTTGATACTAACTGCTTTATGCTATACGTGGTCTCTCTAATTTAATTAAGAGCTACATGGGGCATTTGGGAAATTCATATGCGAGAAAGGGAAAAAACGTGCAGAAAACCAACAGAAACATTTGCAGACATTGCCTGGCTACTTGTTTACACGTAGTATCACAGCCACACAAATTTGACCCTTTTGCATCTGTACAAGACATCCTGCTTTCAGCGTGAGAATGATTTTGTGGCAAATACATTTTATGCATGGCTAAGAAAACTCCTGTACAGTTAGCCACAGTACTTTCACAGTACTTCTGAGAGGTTAGAAAGAACCCTGCACCACCCGAAGAATAATGAAACATTAATTGCCTAATTAACTCTCCAACTACATCTGCAGGGGAGTGCCTCTTTTCAACATACCTCATTTATTTCAGTGTTTATTTCGGCAACAGCTACCTGCTAGCGTAAAAACCTGGATGGAGCGGTTTATGCTCCACTACATTAACCTCAAGGATGCTCGCATCCTGTTAAGCGATGTGATAATTTACCGATCATATTAGCCCCAGTAGTATCTCAGGTACACAACTACAGCCAACCAATAACTGATAGGCAGAGAAAAGAGAGGAAGCGTAAGAAGCTTCCAAAATGATTCAAGTAATATAAAATGCATTCCTGCTATCCTCTCTGCCAGTACTTGCAGCATAACAAGTGTAACAGAGCCCTTGCTATGCTGTTAGTACTGCCACAGAGGGCAGCAGAAAGGCATTTTATATTACTTGAATCATTTTGGAAGCTGTCGTCATCAATCACCTATAATTTTACAGGTTAATGCATTCACTTAAAAAGAAAACTCAGAAAGTTTCAAAGGTAACATTTGCACGTGGCCCATTGGCTAGCTCTGTGGTCAGGCTGTCAGAGTCCAGCCAATTGTGCAAGGCGGAACACTGAACCACAGGGCGTGGGAGGGTGAAGATGATCCAGCAATCTGCAGTCTTCACAATCTGTGCTGAGTGGGTGCAAAGAGGTGACACAACATAATGAGAAATCTATGATTTAACCTCTAAAAGAATTCCCACTTCCCTCATTTGTCCAGCAGCTTTCCTCCCATTCCACACTGTCTCTGAAGACAGACTGTGCCAGTCAGACCCCGCTCCTGAGGACACTGCCGGGTGACACGCACTGTTGCTATCTGCTGATTGGTCGGCTCTGCGGGGTCTGCACGGAAACATACTGAATGCTCCCTGACAGCCCCAATCACCATCTCACAGGACCAGAGGCAGGATTCCGAGTATTTATGCAGGATGTGTCACTCTGTTCTTCTCCACCTGTTAAAATTAGGCTCTCCCACTTTTAAAAAATAAATGGAAAAGCAGCCTCCAATATCTTTGTGAAGGAGGCTCCACAGAAGGCCTATCACAAGAAGCCACAGTGATCTGATGAGTCACCTGGCCCCTGCAAAACGGAGGAGGGGACCCATGACGCAAGGAACACAGGCTGTCTCAATAAACACAGAATGCTCTATGGGTTTTAGGGCTCGTTCCCAGTATCCGCGATGCGCTTTTCATCAATGTGCGGCTTTTGCCATTCGCCGGAACATCATATATTGCATAGAATGCACTGTACGATGTTCCCACTAATGCGTTGCAGTGAAAAATGGATACAAATGCATTCCAAAGTACGTTTCTTTACTCCCTCTTTTCCCCACACACACTAAGGACAATCATATACAACCATAGAAATGCAACGTAACATTAAAAACGTATAAAGACACACAAGAACGTGGACAAGCGTGAGATGAAAATGCAGAGAAACGCATGAGAAAAAAGAAGAAAATGCAGTATGACGTGTTGCGCTTTTCATTACATTTTTTGTCTTCCCTAGTATGAACGTAACCTTGAGCAATTACACCTTTTTTTACCTTTACAGCTAACTAATCAACCTCCACCCAGCACACCCACCTACTTATCCCATAATAAGCATTAGGCAATAATTTAAATTCATTAATGTGCCTTGAAGATTCATAATGATGGTTCCTGTTTGTTAGAGAGGGTCACAGGCCTCAGTGCTCATGACAAGGTAATGTTACTGTGAAGCAGTGAAACGCAGAATCTAATGATCCAGAGGACGTGTAGATGACATCGGGGCCTTCCCACTTTGCCCATCGTCACACCTGCAAGAGCCACACAAGTGAGAAGAGAAGCTACATGTTTGCGCCATCTTAATCGAGGCCAACATGGCAGCTACTCATTATTTGGAACCTTACCTGGGGTTTGTGAACAAAAAACAAAGACCCTATTCCAAAACAGGTCAATGGTATAGCTCCAAATCTAAAGCTCAAACAAATAATGCTACCAATGTGAGCAAATCAGACCTGTTCCTCTGCTGACTTCTACCACAAGTAACACCTTCTACTTTGACTGTCAGACTGAAATAACTTGGTAATGTTCAGCTCCCTTAGCCATAACCCGCCAATTATGGGGGGTGGGGCAGCCCAGCGTCCACTCATCTGTCCAGAATGAGGCGCCACCAGAGGAAAGAATGAGCTGACTACCCAAGCTTTATGAATCTACATGAGTTATTCCTCCAATGAAAGTCAGGCAACTGAGATCCACACAATCAATAAGCCAGGTTACACAAGGGGCCTCAACTAATGGATATCATGACTGGTGTGTATACTTGTGCATATGCATGCAATGACCACTTTAGTAGTCATACCTAACTAGTCGGGCTGTATTGACAAGAATCTGGCGATATGATACATATTATGATACATATTGCAAGATGATACGATATTGTAAACAAGGCAACATTGTGACTTTTTAAATCTATTTTTTTTTAATTGTCATAGTATAAAGAACACGCCACCATATGTGTAAAATCTGAGAAAA
Organism: Isichthys henryi; assembly: GCA_026776945.1. NCBI lineage: Eukaryota > Metazoa > Chordata > Actinopteri > Osteoglossiformes > Mormyridae > Isichthys > Isichthys henryi. The sequence continues at coordinate 852,250 of JAODJX010000111.1, forward strand.
GAAAGTTTACCTTTTTTAAGGCAATCAGAACAATGAGATCTGCATTTGCATTTATCACAGTCCCCGAGATGTAGTACTACCATTGTTGTACTTTTTAGTACCTTCTTTATTTTGGATGCCAAAATGAGGCCACACTTCAGTTCTGTACATATTGGGAGCTGGTGTAATGTTACTAGTCAGCTAGGTTTGCTAATGCAGTGTGTCCTTATGCTACTTCCTGTTTCGGATAAGGTACCTTTATTGTCAATGTACAAATACAATAAGATGTCATTTGGAGTAAGCCTGTAGATGCCAAGTTAAGGATAAAACTAAAAAAAAGAGTAACACTTAGGGGCTATAAGTACAGGTAAGATACTTGATAAAATATATATACACCCAAAAGAAAGAAGAATAAAAATAAAGAATAAAATGCAGGTCCAGGAAGCAATGAAACCAGTAGCACATCATTGTTAGAGGGATATAATACAACAAAAGGGTGGCATCTATTTACTTAAAATAACAGGTTTTTATCCTATTGTGGGGACATTTGGTCCCCACAATGTAATATACACATAATCCACCCATACACAGGTTTGTAATTATATATTTGTGAGGACTCTCCATTCATTTCATAATGCCAACATGATGACCTTAACCCCCACCCAGGCCTAACCTTAACCATAAGTAACCAAACAAAATATGACACATTTGGCATTTTTAGTTTTTTGATTGCATTCACAGATCTTTGTGGGGACCAGAGAAATGGTCCCCACAACATCAAAATAACAGGTTTTTTTCACATTGTGAGGGGCATTAGGTCCTCAAAATGTAATATAACCCTAATCCACATTCACGCACACGTGTATACACACACACACACACACACACACACACACACATGAGGATTCATGGATTAAGTATGTTCAAGTCCCAGGAGATTATTTGCGATGCTGTACACATAAACATAAACATGGCACTCAACCTTAATTACTTTAGTAAATGTATAGCTGTAGAAGGAAACAGCTACGGTAAGACCTTTAGAGTTTAATTTGCATTGGATAAGCAGTTTGCAAAGCAAAATTAGCACAGAGGAAGTTAGTTCTGTGTACAAGCATCACATGTATTCGGACAGGAAATCTTATACAACAGGGTGAACACGTGTTACTTCACGACTACTCTACTGAAGCTCTCTACTAGAAAGATTACTAGCTTGTTCTGTCAAACCACTGCACATGCTTCAAAAGGTGGCAGCAGGTCTGGTTTCAATCAGCTAAAATTCTCTCCCCTCCTTATCTCTCTTCATTGGCTCCGTGCAGGCGCTCGCATCAAGTTCAAGTGCTGGCTTTAAGAGCCATTAATGGACAGGCACCTATCGCCATCAAAAAGCTCCTTAAGACCTCTGTCCCATCTCACCCTCTTCGGTCAACAGAGCAACATTGCTTGGAGCTCCACCCACCACATGAGAAGTGCTACTCCAGATGGGTCTCACGTGTGGTTCCCTGATGATGGAATGAGCTGCCGAACCACGTCCGGTCTTCAAATTCTTAAGACCCTTCTGTTCCCTGAATGTTCTTAATGTTGCACTTTCTGATCATTGAATAGTAGCCTTATTAGGTTCTTGCTATATTTGGAAAATGTTGTACAGCTCTTGCTCCAATACTGCTTACACTTGTTCCTGAGCATTCACTCGAAGCTCAGCTTAGCTGTACTTATGGCTAGTCAACTCCATAACAGCACATATGTTTGTAATGTCCTATTTGTCTTGTATGTATCTTTGGACAAAAGCATCTGCTAAATAAAAATTTATGTAAATAAATCTAAATGTACAAAACTGGGAGTAGCTTGCTCTCTTTTAATAAACTATGATCTGCTCACGGCTGAGCCAATCCCGTTCAATAAATATCGATCTTGATCTGTACCTACGCCTGCTGGGCTATTTTACTGTCAATTCACTGTTATCTGCAGAAGATTTTGAGGAACTCTGAGGTTAGCCTCAGTAGTTAAGGGTTTCTAAGACAACTGCACAGCAAAATATTCACAAGACAGGCATCACATCTAATCATTCAGAAAAGGACACTTTGGCAGACACTTCCCACCATGATCCATTCAGCTTCACCAGCCTGAAAACACAACCCTGTCACCACAGACGATACAAAGGAAAGGGCAACTCCCCCATGAAAAAAAATATGGTTCATGCCATTACTTCCCTGTCATACAAAGCAGATTTCATTTACACATTCCCTTTTTTGGTTTCTGTCCAATACAGTGATATGTACTGTAACCCATAGTCAAGAGTCAACAAACGCAACAGTTCCGTAAAGTGTCCAGCTATGCTTGACACGAGACATTAAAAGAACAGCATCCTGTTGTAACCAGTGCAATATAGCAGAAACACGGTATGTCAATAAAGTCACTGACAATGTTATTAACAATATATACTCAGCCTAAAAATTAAGCACACAAAACAGAACTGCATTAAAATAAGATGCAGTATGCATCCTAAAGTAGCATCTTCAAAATGTACGTAGGATGTCGAATATGCTCTTTAAGGGACCTGCAGACCATTCTTTTCTATATTTGCTAGTCTACTGAAGGTCAATACTTTGGGTAACAGCCATTACAGAGTCATTATATGTTTTATAATTTAATTTAAATTTTAAAAAATATATTTTTAATAATATAAAATATGTAAACAGTAGAGAAACACAGCCAGCAGAACCCTTCACCAAAATAAAGTCACTCAGCATTATATACATATATACATCCTAAGCATGATGGGGTGCTAATTGATTAATCAGATCAGGAACCATATCTCTGCTGATGTGCTGAGGCGCCTGCTTTCAATGCTTTGTATCACTCATCTGCCCAGACATTTACTTTGTATGGTCATTACCTGTATAAAACAAGCATTCACAAGCACACTAAGCACACATCATGTTAAAAAAAAAAAAACACAAATAAAACATTCAGTGCTTACAGAGCATTCAGAGCTGAATTGGAATTCACAGACGTGAGTTTTCTGCCCTCTCAGAAGATACCCATCTTTCTGAACAAGTTTATTTTCTTTATTCAACCAACTGGCACAATGAAGATTCACCCCCTCCAACTGCGTTAATTCCCAACTGATGGCTCATATCCCCTTGTCATCAGTTTTTATGTGACACACACGTCATTTGTCAACGGAGAACCAGCTAACAGACGAGAAGGCCTTGCGGTCTCGCCATACCTAGTCCCAGCTGCCTCTTCACACGGACAGCTTTTGACGCAGTGACTCAGGTGCCGAAGATGAATGGCATGAGATCATGAGCATGTGCCGGGGAGCATTAAGGAGGGGGTGGGGAGGGGTGAAATAAATCAATGAAAGGGATGAGCATCAGAAATACTGCACTTCACAGGGAAAAGATCTCAGAATGATCTGACCCTAAAATCATCAGTACACTCCTGCTCCCGGAGGACTACATGGTGAGAGGTGGAATACAGTATCTCCTTCCCCTAGTCACACATGGCACAACTAGTCTCTTCTACCACACAGCTCACCCTCTGATTGTGTGCGGCCCATGCAGATATGCATTTTTAACCAGCAACAGATTAAATTATTCATGCCCCGCCAGCGAGACGTGCAGCACTGGCGACACTGAGGCTTCTGCAGGGCTAGTGCAGTGAAGAATCCACCAGCCTCCACTCCTCTCCACAGCCCCAGCTGACCCCTTCACCATTAGTGCCTCTGATGGAAAACTTCAAGGTCACTGTTTTTTATGGAGCATTTCACCTAGCACTGACGGTTGGTGGGTTGCCGGGGGGCACAGCAGCCTCACTCCCTCAGGGGATTAGTAAATGACAGGCTATGCTGCTGGGCCGGTGCAAAGCCTGTCCCCAAACCAATAAAGATGTTACAGAAACACCTCTTTCTGTAACCAACAAGGCGCCAGACAGCTTAAATGTGGAACATAAATTTTGCTCCAGCTCTCCGCTGGGTAAAAGTGTGTGCTGTGGCGGATGGAGGAAGGGTTGCTGAAGTAAGGGCAATGCTGGACTGTTTATTTTCATTTCTCTCTTTCCTTGTGCCCAATTTAATCTGCTCCCCAAATGTAGGCCTAGTCATTTCCCCGCTGAACTCTACCGTCATTAAGGTGACGCTGATCTCCTGCATGATCGGAGGTAGAAGCATTGACCACACCCCCATTAAGTGAAAATAACTTGTGGCAAACTGTGACCTGCCAGTTTCTAATATTGCCTCCAAAAATGCATTTCCTACATACCATAATAAAACCAAAACAGCAAACAGAATTTATAAAACATTACCAATTTCAACTACTGCTTATAATATGGTCAGAGTAACAGCAATGGTGAATTTGTCAGCTAGATGTTTACATTTTAGCCATGACAGGTGACACTTACACATCACAGAAGAGACACAAGGGTCATCCCTGCGTGACTTTGGTGATGGAATTACTGCAGACGTCTGTCTGCTCCATACACTCCTCTTCAGGAGAGAGATCATGTTGCTCAGAGGCCTGCGGTAAGAACAAAACACAAATACGATGCAACGGCCACATGTTATTTATGCTATATCACTGAGCAATCGATTCCTTGACCTGTTGGCCAGGTGGTTGTATGCCAACAGAAGCCATGTGTGCAAAACCTTATAAATTCAGGCATACCAGGACAGATCAGTAATAACCCACAGGTTCAGCATCAAGAGCGTAGGACATTAATTGAGAGGCAAACGGTACAGGTAGTACAGCGCACCAAACAATAAGTACCATAACTCATGACCAAAAAGTCAAGTCATGTGCAACCATTATGAGTTCATGTAAACTTCACTTTCTTGCACTGTATATACAACAGAATAGCACAGGACAATACAGGACAACTCTAAATGTACGGCTTTTCACCTCAAACACTTGAATGCCTTTTAATCATCGATAACAGCAGCAATCTGATCCGTGACCAGACACTGATGATGTCACCTAGCAAACGTCACTAATAGGGGGCTCTGGAGGCAGAGACAATCAAGGCCAAACCACTGGAATCATTATGTCCAAAGCCCTGGATCACAAACGGGTCTGACCGCAAAAATGGCTGAGTCATACACACTGCAGGCGCAGTCACGTTACACGGAGCAGCAGTAAAAAGCACTCGCCGGTTCAATAGGAAGGTGTCGAGTAGGGAGATCACAAAACCCAACGCTCAGAATGACATGCTCTAAGGAGGGTGGGGGGAGCATACCACAGTAACACGTTGGTCAACTGGCAGCACACTACCGCTTGAACAACGCTGTTTAGTGACTAATTCAGCACACGCCCATAATTGAAGAGACAAGGTGTACGACAGGGTGTTTCAATGGGCAAACCAAACGCATTTCAGGCAGTTTCAGAGGTCCATCCATAGCACCATTGTGCTTGCAAAAAGGCATTGTCTTGGAGTAACTTAGTCGCCCTGTCACCAGCTATGCGCTTGTCCTTTTTATGTACAGTGAAACCGGTCGGGCGTGTTTGTGAAAGGTGTGGGCAGATGGACAGTAAAAATGAAGTCTTTTTATAGACACATTAATGAATGGTGTCTGACACACCTCACAAACTGTCTTTTCTTGAGGTGTGGAAAGACGGAAACTCATATTTAAAAAATACAACCTTTTTTTTTTGCAAGCCTTCTGAAGAACGTTAGTGGATTTCAGCATAACTGCAATGTAATTTAGTTGGGAGCAGGCGCGTCATCGGTCACGAGCTGCGTCAGTGTCACATGACTCTCCTCTCTCAGCCTCCAATCGGCTCAAAACTGAGACAAAGGAGTAATGACAGACAGATATCACTTTACAGGCCATATAAAGCATAAGTGTATTTTACATTCCAGCACACTCAATGCATTGTCTCGGCAAACAACACCTGTGGGCAGGTTTAGGAAAGTAAGATTTTTAACTAATAACATCACTGAAATTATGTGCACTGCCGGCAGGCTAACTTACCTAACAAATGTTTATCAAACAGAAATCATTTACATAACTACAACTGAAATTTTGTAAACATCCTTAAGACTTTCCAGAGGTCATTTTTTCATGCACTGTCTTATTGTTTCTTCATAATCCTTTCTGAAAAATACCTGTACAGCATAACAGCCCGAGGGAACTTCCCTGTAAAAATAGGGTCCGTTACAGGGTTCCGTTCCAATGACCCTTTCCCGCCATTCCCACGGAAACCATGCAGATTACACCCAGCAGCCGTGTCATCCGTCATTGACGAACTGTTATTCTTGTTTCCACATTACAAGTTGTTGCCGCCTCGCTCCCTGCTTGGCTGATCATAGCCTGCTGCTTTCACGGATGCTCTGCAGGGATCAATTGCGGTGCCCTTCACTATGTCCGTGACAAGCAGCTGCGATTGTCAGGTGTGCAGATGACAGCGAATTCGTAGTGTGCATTTTGAGGAGAACGTCTCAAAGGCTTCAGCTGGCAATGCAGAAGGAATAAAGACCACTTCTCTTAAACATGAATTTGTGTGAAAAAGGCTTATTCATGCAACTATACTATTTTAATACCTTTCTCTTCTTGCATTCTAAAGTGTGCATTATGCCAAGCTCTGTATTCATTGAGACAAAATACCTACATTTCGTAGTAAATATTTCTACTAAAGATTTCAATATCAGAATTAAAATTCAGCTATATTGCAACAGAACACAGCATTTCGTGATTAGGCCATACATATCCTTCTTTGTCCCGAATTGTGGTTGATCGTCACTCTTTCACTCTGCCACATTAATCTGCTATAAGAACCCAAGTATAGAGCTGGGAGCCGCTTAGCTTATTCCAAAACCTAGATCTGAGAGTTATTACTCATGTCTGTGTGAATAATTTACGAGGCTCAACAAGCTCTGGAAGTCCAGCTCACATGCAGGAAAGCCAGCATCAAACATTATTCGGACTCCAGTCTCAAAGAAAAGAATGGAATGACTTTTGCTCCAGTATATCCTAATCATCCTCTTTTCCTTAGAGCAAAAAGGTTTGCTGAAGAAAACATCACATGTGTAGCATGAATGTGAATGCATTTCAATTCATCTTCACATCTTGACATGCCCTTTACATAGACATTTCAGTGCCCTTCTTCACTATATCGATTCTTTATATTTTTTCCATGCATATTTTCAGAAAATTCAGCAGTTCGTTTACACATAGAATTTATTTTCTTTCTGGATAACCCATTTATCCTGTTTTTGACATATTATGCACAAATAAAAGAAGCATCAAATAAATTAATCTAAGGAATTTTTGGAAATAATCCAGGCCCAATACATCTCATGCCGAGTGCCACAGAAAAAATAATTAGTGATGTCATGCAAGCTTGTTTTCACTAGTGACCAGAAATATGCTTTTAAATACGAATTATTTTTTTATTTTTTTTGCATGTCCCTTTTCCCATTTTTGAGCATTATATAGCAGTCTGTGGACTATGATGTATCCAAGAAGACCTGATTTACACCTTAATTCAATGGTAGCCTGTACGTCATGAGGCTTATGACTGTCCACCAGGGGATGGTTGCTAGGGAGACACACCATCTTGAAGGAGGGCGATAGCATATTTATTCAAGTGAGGGATCATTTTGTAGCACAGCAGTATGTTAGTTTGTACTCCGGCTGTCTTCATTAACATCCCCACAAATGTATTAAGACAATAAACATTTATGACTACAGAAGGCACATCATTCAGTTAGGAAAAAAGATGTCCCAGCTCTGTTTTCCCTCCCTTAGTGACAATGAAATTACAGCAACTGTCTGTATGCACTCACTGGTGGAAAGCACCTTGGTGATGTCTTCTGATTGGATACAGCCATGTGACAATATGAGCCAATGACTGTCCTTGTATCTAAGAGAATGGAGCCTGTAGAGCTATTTAAATCCAACTAGAGAGGCTCAAAATGGTTCACACATTTTACTTTTCAAAATCTGGAAGGGAGGGTGGGGGTTGATAGGGAATATTTTGTAAGAACATTCACCTAACCAGTATGTGATGTAGTGTTCAACATACACATCTTAGTCAACCAAAAAGTTCTAAACTCAACTAACCACACGAGTTTTATGCTTGCCTCTCCAAAGCTGTTTATGAACAGTGGTAAAAAAATATCTATATAGCACACCATCTTGGCACCTGTACCTTTGCCTTTCGCATTGAGGCATCTGCAGGGAAACCAGATGGACCCTTGCAAAACCCTAGGAGCTTGATGAAGTTTGTCATCCATCAGAAATCCCAATGTCAGACTGTGCACAGGACTGTGAAGTTCTTCGGCGTGTGTGTGTCTGGCCACGTTACATCCCTGACGCATCGTCAATGTTTCATCTTCTGCAGTGGTGTTCACATGGCCAGACTGCTTTGCGGTTTGTCAGGTGCCCTTTTGACAAATGTGTCGGATGACAGACCTACCATTTCATGGACCACCTATTTCAATTCAACACGAAGAAAGAGATGTGTGTTTTGATCAATGGCCTCTAGGTCATTTGAAATATTGGCAGTATTCCTAATCTATCTTATAAAAAAGAGGTCAGTCAACCATTGTAAAATGGTATGTCAGATGGAAAAGTTCACCCAGAGTATTCAAAATTGGTTAAATTTAAAGGGTGAAACAGCTGCTCTATCCAGTGTTTTTTCCTCTTTTTGGAACACAGAGTGACCTCTTGTGGTATGGAGTTCTAGGTCAACTTTAATTCAGCAAAAAAATAAGCTATTGCTGTTTTGAGAAGCTAGAGGACTGGGCCCCAAAAGGATTAGCCAATACTGTCTAATACCCTTTAAAAGTACTTTATATCAGCCATATTACAGACCACTTATCCAGTACAGCAGTGTTTCCCAATCCGGTCCTCAGGGACCCCCCAGACAGTCCACATTTTTGAGGGAGCTGGGAGGGAGGAAAAATGCAGACTGTCTGGCAGGGAGCTCGGCGGGAGCAAAAACATGGAATGACTGGGTCCCCGAGGACCAGACTGGGAAACACTGCAGTACAGGATCACAGTGAGCCTAAAGCCTACCTCAGGAAGAACAGCGTGTGAGGCCAGGACACCCTGGACGAGATGCCAGTCCATTGAAAATCACACACTTATTGGCAATTTATCATCACAAATTAACTTACTTTTTGACTGTAAGCGAAAACCGGGAGCACTCCCATAGAAACGCAGGCACGACATTCAAGCCGCACACACACTTTTCCCAGTGATGCAGTTGAATGTTTTACCAAAGCAGTGGGGGGGGGGGGGGGATATCCC
>JAODJX010000111.1:861575-876105 GCA_026776945.1 Isichthys henryi
CCGCTCCCCTGCGGTGTTTTTCTCGGGTTTCATCCTGGGGGGGGGGGGGGGGGGGGGATAGCCCCCTTTTTATAAAGTGTAGTTTGCTGATCTGGGCACAGCAGGGAAGTATGGGGGGAGCTAGAGGAAAGATTCAAACTCCCAACTCTGGAAACAAGAGCATTCAGCCACTGTGCTGTCCTAGAATACAGATGATCCACTAGCATAAACCTTCCAAGTAAAAATGTGATTTTTAAACAATGCTGACAACACCTGTCTATAAAAATTAACCACAACAAAAAATTAACCCTCACTTAAAATGTTTTTTTTTTTTTTTAATTCTGATCATCTATTCAATACTTTTCATTAATAATTTTGTTTTTGAAATGAATACATGGGCTTTAAATAATCCATTGGCAACTGCTGATTAGCTCCACATAATGTCACAGTAAAACTCCCTTTATTTGCCTAGGTGACAGACAGTCAGCCATCATTTTTGACATGCTGCACCAAGCATATTTCATTTAATTATATGCCGAAGGATCAAGTTCTGAGAACTGAGAAGAAGCTGGATTCGTAGAAGGCACAGAGCAAAACGCTGATTGTTCACTGCTGCATCAATGAAGCATAGTGACAGGAAAAGAGGTGGGGAAAATGGATGAAAGATTTATGCCAAAGGCAGAACAGCAGAGGGTCCAACAGGTTTTTACTTCATGACAGCATTAGCAGAAAAATTCAGGGGGCAATGAACTTTGCCCTCTGGACAAAAACTGGCTAATATCAAGCATGTTCTCATGCAAGATGTTAGCTAAGCCGTGCATGGATTGCTGAATGTCGGCAGTTTACCTCAGTCTTTTCCCTACTCAGCTCCTCTCTCATTGAAAGCTGCATCCCCTCAGCTTTCAAACAGCCCTTTGTTGTCCTTGACGCACCCCCACTTTCCCCCACCTTGCAAGAAAACCCACCCGTGATTCATCATCTATAATGAACTACCACCCATTTCCTAGCTCCTCCTTTTCCCTTTTAAAACAAACAGAGCAGTGTATATAAACAAGTTTTTATGTTCCAGATAAAGGCAAATTTACTGACTTTAAGGCTTTTTTCCTGAGTTTCTTTTTAGCTCCACCAGCTTAGCATTGAGCTATTAAGAGTAAAATTGTGCATAGAAAGTAGCCAGTAGCTGGCAAAGGAGGTACACTATGACATTTATTCCGCCAAAGTCCTCCAAACTGCATTGTAGCCTGTTCCATTCAAAGTAATGAAACACAAATCAATCCACCCTAACTAGAGGACAGCCTATATATTCCCACAGTCTGTCTGAAGGAATTAAACCAAATCAAGGTTGTTGGCCAAACTTTTCACCATGAACAAAGTACTTAAGCGGAACTAACTTGTCAAATAACTCTTTAATGACTAATGACTGCAGATTCCAGTATTTTATTTAAATTACCGAACTGAATAATAACCGCAAATGATGCTAATTTTTGGCATGTGAGTGGCCTGTTCTACCTGCAGAGCTCTAACGGAAGGAAGACCTCGTTACAGTAGTGCAAACGAGTAGATCTTAGACTATCTTCGCCATACTGGAAATTAAACACTATCCGCCTCCATCTGCATCATACATATCTATGGTTAAGGTTTGGAATACTCTAATTTTCCTTTAATTTAAATGTATAATTGTAGCTTCTAAGTTGCCCTTAAATTGTATTACATGTGGTTGCTACTTAAATCCCTCAGTATTCGATTAACTATATCAATTACCAACCCCTTTACTATCACCATGTATTCCTGTTATGCGAAATATACTTTTATATCCTGCATATAAATGGTATCTGCCTTCAATAATGAACTTTTCAGCTAATTTGATGCATATGTACAGTCAAGTATTTGACAAAATGTGAGCTTTTGCGTTTTGGCGCTCAAATAACTGAGATGCACATGACCACCCGATAATACATAAAGAAATGACTCAGGGCGCAACTCTACAAGCTGAAAGCCTTTGAAATGCTGAACGTTCACTATCACAGTAAATTATATTTATATGGCTATTGCCATTTTCATGAAGGGGGCTATGCCCGTGCTTACTGTCACACTTCGTACCATAAACAAACTCACCATTTCCACGACAGTCAAATCTGTTCACAGGTCGCCAAGACGCGATGAAACAAGTTACGTCACTGACTCTGTATCACGTGACAAAATTGCTTGCCAATCGGTGACCAGTTAACTAATGCGTACCGTCTCTAATTGGCTTGAACCGTGACTTTGTACGCATACTTTCATTGTGTCTTATTAGTTTTTCATTTCTTAAATAAAACTGGGAGTGCGAAGTTGTTCAAAAATTCAAGGTACGGTAGCATGGGTTCTGTTCTCCCGGAGGAGCTATTTACTATGTCCGTCTAACTTGTTAGTATGCATTTTGCTTGTCTCTTTTTTAACTAACGATATGGATTTTACAACATTTTCTAAATGACAGCTAATAGCAAATGCAAGCCATAATGTAATATTTAGAATGCTATTAGTTCGTATAGCAGTATTATGGTTATGTGACTAAAAACGGTTTTTGAGTACTTGTTATGATGAGACCTGTGTACAGTGGGAACCATGGCGACAGAGCCCGCATGCGCAGTCTCTGCCTCTGGCTATAACCAGTGAAGCCAGTTTTTGCTTTCTTGTAGTGGAGTCAGTTGATGAACTAGCTCTTATTTAATATGTGGCCTGGCACACTGAAAGCGAAACTCCGGCCTGGAACCGTCGAGCACATCGGGGAAGTAACATATCTGTAGTTTTCGCAGATCGACATGGCTGAAATGACACTACCTTAAAGCACTGAACATTTGTTTGTTTGTAAAACACAGAGCAGTGTTTTTATATATATATAATAGCAAAAGAACCCTAACTACGTTGCTGTAATTATGCTTGAAGCATAATTAGTGCCGCTAGCAATATCAATAATAAGAGAATTAATAATTAAAAAAAAAAAACATTCAAAATCCACTGTTTGCTGTATGTGATATTTCCTTCAGGGTTCGTGCTTTAATTTAGAAATCGAACTATACACGCAGACAACTTGTTGTTCCTAAAGGCGAAAAATGTCAGCCAATAAGCCCTTCTACATGAGTCCGAGTCTGGGGAGGAAGACGAGCGCCGAGATTGTGAGCGAGGCTCGCCGATCCCTTAGGACAGTCCACACACAGAGACCCTTCACGCCAAAGGACGACCAGAGGCGGCTCTTAGGCCAGTATCAATGCCGGGCCCTGGAGAGCAGACCCCCTTCATCTTTCAGGTCAGCATTAACCTGTTTTAGGTGTTGTTATGGTCACCAAGAAATACATCGGGGTAACACTTTAATTGAACGGTTACAAATACTTAGTTATAGCTCAGTTAGTGCCGAAGTACAAATCATGAACAAATATAAGTGCTACCTAAGATGAAAGATGTGTCATGGTACATTAATGATGAATAAACATGACGTCAGCATTGAGCTTGTGTTATTCATGTCTTATTCCTTCGGCACTTCCTAAGTAGTTCCTTCAGTAGTTCACTAAGATTTGAGGAATTAACAGACACAGTAACTGCTTGGGATAAATGATGCATCACAATTCATTAATGATGAACAAACATGAGATCATTATTTTACATGTGTTATTCATTATCTCTTCCCACAGTAGTTCCTTCAGTGGTTCGCAGAGGTTTACATAATTAACAGATATAGAAACAAATATGGTAACTGCTTGAGATAAAATATGCATCATGATTCGTTAATGATGAACAAACATGAGATCAGTTTGTAACTAACACTTAATTTGTGGCTAATTCATAAATAAGTAATAGCATAATACTACATTATTTGTGTCCCTTCCAGATTTACCAATAAATCAGGCTGTATCAAAAGAACATGTCCCTACCGGCCATTCTTAATTAAATCTACACCCTTGTAACTAATGTTGTTTATTTTGTAATTGTGTTGAAGTTCAAAAGATGCAGTGATCCAGTATTGTGCTGGAATACTCAGAATGTCTGAAATTTTGGGAGCACTGCTAGATACCACCCAATAGATAAACAGATCTAGCAGCACCAACCCAACAAAGTATTTCTCGCTGAGAGTTTCGGAAAAACACTCTATAAAAAGTATGTTTTTTTAACGTATTGTCTTAATGTCAGAGCACAGCTACGTGCTTGACCCTGTGGAAATTTTATAAGTGGTCTTTGTGTTTCAGCCTTGAGGCTCGCCATTTTGAAGAATCGGATTCGAGGCCCGGATCGGGCAAACGTCTCTCCCCACTGGAATATGTATGTGCGAGCTGCTTCTCTCGCCCGATACTGGCAGTACATGACATAGAGCATGGGGTTCTGGGAAATTGACTCTGTCTTGACGGTTTTTTTCCTCTTTTTTTTTTGCTTTGAACAGAGACCCCAAATGCCGCCACTCCCAGGTGAGGGGGACATTGATCATGATTCCCCAGAATTATCTTCTGCTATCCCCACATCTCCCACCAATCCCCAACAGCCCAGGACGGGCAGCACAGGGCGGGCCCGTTTGCTCAGAGCTAACCCCGCGAGGGGGCGGCCACTGATGGGACTGCCAGCGCACAGTAAGTGGGCGGGAGCTTTTGTTTCTTTGAGAGATCTCTAAGGAGGGTGCTTATTGTATGATTTAAAGCATTAAAACTAAGCAGTGCTGTTCCATTTAACACCACAATGACTGCAATTTTTCTTTGTTAATTTACATCCATATACGTTGGTGAGTGGTTCCATTCCAGTACGTTTTGCTGTTAAATGCAATTTTCCTCCCCTTCCAGGTAAACATAATTCTGATCCTTCAAATGAACCAGGCCATTCTTTGAGATCTAATACCCAGCAGGATGGAACTCCTGATTTCTGGGTATGTGGAAAGGGAGACCCCTCTTTGTCCCCCTGTGAGAAAGCCGTTCCTCTCAGACACGGGACCGAAAGGTACGTCTTTGACAATACCCAGAGACCGAACGATTCATAAAAGTTTCCATGGAGGCCACTGCCATGTGCCGCCTTTTCTTAAGTTATCCACAGCCTTGCCTGGCTCCCTTTTACCAAAAGAAAATTAGGTATAGCTGTTTACTGGTCTTGTCATGTCTGGGGCTTCTTTATACATTCAGATTGGATAGAGGAGATTCCAGTTCTGTCAGTGCACAAGACGGTATTGCTTTACATTTCATGGTGACAGACAGAGATCCTGACACCTCCTGTAATTTGCATTAGCCTAAAGCGGCCCTCGGTTGCCCTTCGCTATTCAGAACACAGCATTACCCTTGAGGACCAGGATACTATTAAGACCTGGTCATACATTGATTTCCTATGACCACAGTCTTTGGCCAAGAGAGGTAATAAAACATTTTTATAGGTGCCCGTCTCACTGTAAACAATTTAATCTTACAACCCAGAGGGCAGAATAATATATTTTTCCTCTCAGAAGTCGTGACATATTGAATTCCTGTGGAAGCTTGTGGTCTGAATTTTTGAAGCCAGTTCTGAGCTACAGTCTGCTAAAGGGATCTTATACAAGGATGTTATGTAGCACATTTCTGATTTTCTGCCCAGTTACTTAGAGTGTTACATTTTTAATGAAGCAAATTCCGATTAATCACCTTTCCCAAGGGTACAGCAGCAGAACCCCTGATTAAAACCTGAACCAGTGACCTTAAGGTTTGCGAATTGATGTCCTCATTCATTATGCTAACTGCTGTTCTCCTCTCCCAAGATGTAGAACAAAGAAGGTTAGAAAGAAAATGCAGGGGCGTCAGAAGCATTTTGAATGTGGGGGGACACATTGGCATAAAACTAATATTTTATGTTAAATGTGGCGGGGTCCAAACGAACAATTATGAAATGTGAGGGGGACACGTCCCACTCCGATTTAATGGCAGCGCCCATGAGAAAATGTAACAAGACTTGCATGTGGAGCTGTACTTCTGTGGATACAGAAAGCGACATTGTGTGACCAGCTCTCGATTCCAGCCTTCTAATGATGAGAGTCTTAATCTAATAGAAGCCCCATTTGAAGGCATCTCCAGCAGGCTAGCTTAGGCCATTGTTTTGACTGCCATCACAGCTTGCCTGAAGACAGATGACATCATGTCTCCGAAAATGCAATCGAAACAATGTAACGTTATTGGACCGGCCAAACAGCGCTCGGATTCCCCTTGTCTGGCGTGTACAATATGCTCTGCTTGGTCTACGGTGCCTTCTGAGAAAGTCGACGCTCTGCTTGGTAAACAAAATTTCCCGGAAGGTTTGGTGGAAAAGAAAGAAAAGAAGCAGCGTCTAGACTGGGTTTTATGGATAAAAGACGAAGTTGAATGGAGACTGACTACTTTTTTAACTGCATTCTGTCTTAAAACCTGTTGCATATATGTTTATGCTATAGCCTATTATTATTATACTTTAGATAAGTGGTGTGTAGATTTTTGAATTAGAAATTTGGGAAAAGTGGTTACATTTACTAAACTGCAGGCCTTGGACTCCATGTTCCCCAACATATAAATGAAAAATCTTACAGATGGCATTTCTGGGGAATGCGCTGTCTCCTGCATGCATTTGCTTGCTTCTTTATGGCAGGCTGAGTGTTGTGAATCCATTCGCCTTGTTTACAGTCATCCTCTATTCTTTTATGTCCAGCCTTGCTTAGCAATGTAGTCTTTTCTGGAGAATTAGATCTTGTGATTATCTGACCAAGATAAGATAGCTGAGCTGTTTTAACTGAGTCACATTTTTATGCCCGCCGTCTTTAGCACTGTTTGTATTCTTGTACGGGACAGGTGAGATGGGCTGATGCAGCAGTGCCATCTAGTGGAATAAAAATACACGTCTAGTAAATGAGATCTACCAAAAGACAGAAGGTGAAAACGTCAGTGTCATGGTTTTCATATGAACGTACAAAAACTATCAATGTTCTTACTTTCTTTACATTATAAAGTTATAGTAGTAACTATGTTTGCTTAGGGAGCATAAGATTATGTTTCAGTGTTACTCTGTTACAGATTGATACTTACAGGGAGCCTGTTTTGTTTATGTTTGTATCCTATTTGTATTTCTGATCAGTTTGGATGCAGATTGAAAGGTGCCAGCCTTTGTTGTTAGGTGACCTTCTGCTTCTTCTGCCATAACAAGTTCATGTGCTGCTGTGTGTCTGTCTTCAGGCTTTCCTCCAGACCTTCCCGGCCTACAAGGAACCGCGCAGGATCTGTGCCACGAACAGGTTTGTCTGTTGAAATAAAAATGTGACCGCTGACCTACATGCTGTAAAAACATTCTGCTTCAGAATTAATTAGACTTGCTTATAAGGATGACAATAATTAGCTACATACAATGGGTTCGATGGATTCTTTATAATAAGCACTTTATACTAGTATTAAACACAAACAAAATATGTGCCGGCATTTTAATTAAGGAAGAAGTTAATTAATCTAATGTTAGTATCATCATCCAGCTAGGGTCATGGTAATCATTGGTCACAGAGTGCGGGGGGTGGGGTGGGGTGGGGTGTGCCAGTCCATTTCAGGGAACACCCTGGGAATTTTAGGAGGAAACCTGCAATGGGAATGAATCCCATAAAGACATGCAGATGAAAATTTGCCATAGTAGATAAGTACCGAATATACCAGTCGGCTAACAATGAAATAAGGGTGATTAAATACAACCCTTTATTCGTTAAGATGATTGTATTTGTAACTAGGCCTTTTCAATACCCAGGGAAAAAAAGAAAAACCGGAGAAATATTTTTGATTTTCTGTTTATCAGTACATACACACATCTGGGGGAAGAAATATAGAATTCATTAATGTCAAGCTTTGACAAGTCAGATCTTATCAGCAGCCCAACCAAACATAATTCAGAGTTTGTCTGCAGCAGGTTTCCAGGAGCACTGTTGGGAAACTCTTCTGTATGGTAATGTCCCTGAATTTTCTCATTTAGGGCTCATCTATGTGCATGTCAGACACCTTGTGAATTATAAGGTCGGTGTTATTTTTGACTAGGGGTTTCTTTTGTTTTTTTTTCCCTTCCATCATGAATGCAGCTTTTTTTTGTCTCCCACAAATGAGATCGTACACGATTTGCACCTTAAACCGCTACATTGTTGCTATGGCTTTCGCTCCTGTCGCCTGGGAGCAGCAGCCAATAGCTGACAGGCTTTCACATGTGAGCAACAGCAACTGCAACTGCAAGCAAGATATGCAAATGCCTGTTAATGTGACTACGTGAGAAGGCAGCAAGGAAGTGCAGATGTGAATTCTGACCTTTAATGTCGCATTTCCTCTAAAGATATTTACTTTGCGAAACGGGCTATTGTTTGTTCAGCCAAGTACCATTACAGTATGTTTTAGAGGTTAGCGCACATATGAGAGAGAGTCATGTCCAGTGACATGTAAACAGTATTTAAAGGAGCACAAGTTTTCATTCACTCTTCTATTGTTCCCCTTCAGTTGTAAAACATGCTGTTCCCCATCTCTAAACAGGGGTGACTTTAAGACATCTGACAGTGTTGAGCCAGGCAATAAACCATTTGTACAGCTCAAACTATTCACACTGGCTCACCAGCAGGATGGAGGGATACAAACTAACAAACTTCAAACAATTTTCCTTGCGTGCCAGTTCCCCTCTGCTGTAATATGGTAGGACTGAATTTATCACTATTTTTTGCCCCCCACCCCACCAGCTCGGGGTAACGGTAACCATGCGGCTATGGAGGCAGAGGAAACCACAGCCCAGAAGAGCCAACTTTCAGACCTCCTCCAGGAGATGCACTCATTGGCGCAAGGTGCAGTCGTCGGCACCTGGATTTCCATCCTGAGCTTCGAGGGCAAAGCAAGACGGACGGGCCCATTTCTGTCATTCTTTATGCAGTTTGTTCAGTCTTTTGGCCATTTCATGTCCTGCTGTTTGTTCTGGAGCAGTTCTGTTGGCCGTAGCCTAACCAATGCTTTCCAGAATTGTTACTATTACTGAACAAAAAAAAAACCTACAGAACTAATTAATATCTGACTAGAGAAACTATAAAACCTTGAATCCATACAAAACAACTTGGCACAGACTTTCCTGACATAACGTAACCCTTTGTCAGTGTGGCATATTTATAAAACATATATATGTTTTTTTTTTTACCAGATTGCTTTAATTTTGTCCTGTCCAGTCATAATCATGTCACAGTAGGCATTGTGTTCCTGTCCTAGTCACTAGTAATGCAGCCCTTTCTTCATTTCTCTTGACGCTTTATCCAAAGTGACTTACATTAGTGGGTTACAAGGAATTTGAACCCACAACCTTTGTTATTAGTGCAGTGCTGCACTTGTTGAGCTGGTCTCTTTAAGCACTGTGGTCTGTGTATGGGAAAGACAAACACTTAGGGTAAATTCGACTGGGCTGAGCACAGCTAACACAAGCCCCCACTATGCCCAGAGCAGCTGGAGCGGTTGAGGAGCTGTGTTGTACATGCGAGCGCCTCCACATTGCCCTGGCTGAGGGGGCCGTGCTGGGCAGGAACTCCAGCATGAGGCCCACCCTCCTCCGGACCCTGTTCAAGCTGGTCGACCTGGGCTCCGACAAACTCAGCCTGCAGCTGACCAACCTCGCCCTGGTGGTAAGGCGCCAGCTGTTCAGTGCTGCCATTAAAGGGAGGGGGGGATCGATGTTTGTATTTGGTATTTAAATTGGAGACAATAATTCATGCAAATAACAAACTGAGGAGGCTGATTCCTGGCTGCAGTGTCTGGTGCTGGACAAGTAATTAAACTGGTTAATTCCTGTTTGAGGTTGCAGTCCCGATATGTAAGTGGAATCCTGGTGAAATAGAAAAGATGAGTAGTGGGTCAGTAGACGGTCTGGCACGCGGAAGCTTAAGGGATGTAGGATGTCGTTCACAGTCAATGAGAAATAGCAAGACAAAAGGACACATGGCTTCGGGCTCGTTTGAGTAGAGCGGCTGGCCGTAGTGGTTCTTGTAGCCACTGGGGGCAGCACCTCTGGCGTGCAGGGCGCACACAGATTGACATGTCGCCCCTTGTTCCAGCTCGGCATCAGTGGAAACAACCTGCTGAACATCTGCAAGCTGATCTTCAGAGTCAGCCGTGACAACGGGAATGATGTGCTCTTCCGGGGCCACCCCGTGACCGGTGAGTTCACAAGAGTGGAGAGGCCGTGGTTGTGGGGGGGGGTGGGGGTCCGACCTTTGCTGACGGCGTCTCTGCGCTCGGCCCAGCCTCTCTGCTGATGCTGCTCCGCCGCAGTGATGCACGCTCTGACGGCGAAGCGCTGCTGTACTGCGTCGGTGCGCTGAAGTTCCTCTCGGGCGATGCGGGCCTACGAAGGCAGCTGCAGGCCGCCGGCGCCGTCCGCACCCTGCTCCTGCTTGCCGGTCAGCTGAACGGGCTCCATGGGCAGAGAGGCAAGCGCCAGGTCATCTGGGGCCACATTCTGCTACAGGTCAGTCTCGCCGACTGCCCCATCTGCTGTGCTGTTGATTTTTGGCCTTCACCGGGACGTTAATTCACACAGTGGGGTCAGCCTTATCATGGGCTTCAGGGCCCAGTCAGCTTTCAGCCGTGCCCTGCTCCTCTATACCCCTCTGACCATCATTGAGCTTCCGATCATTATCAGTTTGAGACTTTTTATTAAAGATTCCCTGTGACCCTGTCTTGCATAAACAAAAGATAGATAGATGGATTATTCTACAGCTGATATTGCGAAGTCAGATGTCTCGGGACAAAATGCCAGGTCATCTGCAGCCTCTCTGCTCCCCTGCACATTTGAATAGTGGAAATTGAAAGCTCCCTAAAGTCTAAACACTGGCCCCTCACACCGCGATTGGCCCGATATCCACGGCTGGGGTGAAGGAGGGGGGGTGTTTATCACTGTCAAGGTAAGGCGGTGTTCTCAAAGCCATCAGAGTTCCATCCACGGCCATCATCCATCATCAGGGAACGGCATGTGCCTTGTATTGCGAGTGGCTGCGTACATACCGTGACAGCACGCCGTTGTCCCCTGGGGAGCTGTGCTCGCCAAACAGGAGGGGAAAACTGGTCATGCCGTTCCTGTTTCAGCGCAAGGAACATGGGGTGCTCCCTGTGCAAACACGAGACAGACCTGGCTGGCATGGGCCCTGAGACCCTGCCTCACTCTTTTGGATCCCTTATCCTCTGAGTTACATTCACTGATTAGGCAACACATTTGTTTATAGCAGTGTGAAACGTTTAATCTTTTTGATCACGGTGCATTTTGAAAGTGATTCATTTGAGTACTTCACCAGGACACCTGCTGTGTAAAAACGCAATAGCGGAGACAGACAGACAACCGCACAGAGGCACACCCCCGCCACCATGTGATGGCGCAGTCTGATCCAGGCCCCCCACCTTGCCCACACAGCTGACCGCCACCCTGAGGAACCTGGCAGAGCTCCCTGAGTGCCGGCCCGAGTTCCTGACCCGCCCGGGACTTCCCGAGCTGTGCGAGGTGCTGACGCTGCACGCCAGAGACGCGGACGTGTGCACCAATGTGGCCCGGATATTCAGGTACCAACTGGACTTCCCAACCTCCCCCCCCCTGCCACCACGCTTCCTTGCTTTCCTCAGACTTGGGTTTTAAAAAGGGAGGAAAGTCCCCCCTCCCATTAACTTCAGTGAAATATTCACTATATAAATGGGCAAACTTTAAAGTCAAAGAAAAATCTGATTAGCTACTAGCTGAATAACCCTGTTAATAATGGGCCATGATTGTTTACCCAAAACCTTTAAAAATGATTTTTCTGTCCTGTATAATAATTATGTGTTCTTGGAATTTCTGTGTCGATTCCCAGTATATAATGGGATGTTGTATATAAACACTTCCTTCACCCCCCCCTCCAGTAAGCTGTCCTCCTACCACGACTGCTGTTTGGCCCTGGCTGACACCCCCAGCTGCTACCCGGCGTTCTCAATGCTCTTGAGGAACCACAGCACGCGGCAGGTGAGTCTTGCTTTCTCCCCGGCCCCCACGTGTACAGAGTGCCCTCCTGTGCGTCACTCCCAAGTGGACCTTCTGCCATGTCAGCGCATGACTGCCCCCCCTCACAAACACGTAAAACAAAAGCACTCAGTAGGGTTTAAGTACACATGACCTCCCCGGAAACATTCTGTCTCAGGCGATGGATTTAAGCATGTGCAGTGAGCCAGGGATGTTGGGGTGTGCTGAGGCCTGTCACACAGTGTCTGTGAGCCTCTGGAGCCAGAACAGTACACACTGTACCCAGGCAGCTGCGCTGCGGTTTGCTCGCTCATACCTTTGTTGCACCGTGACAATGACTCCAACCCTTTGGGGGTAGGGGGTGAAGTCGACGCCCGGTCTGCCTGTATAAACAAGGCTCATCTCATGACATGTATGTAGTCCAGCGATGCAGAGACACAGGAAGTGGTTAGCGGCTAGCAGAGACATTTCCTATTTAAAAACGCCACCACTTCTGTGCTCCAGTTCCCAGGGCCGATACATGCGGGCGTAGCCGACAGAGGGCTGTGTGAGCCTCATTTGTGCTCCGCTCAAAGAAATTGGGGATAAAAATACAGACCGGGGTGGGTGGAGGGCTGAAGGTAGGACTTGAATTTCAAGAGGGAAAGGCCAGTGAAGCTGACTCAGTTTAAACATTGCGAATTTCGTTCAAAATGACTCCAACTCACGCTTCCACCTCAGATAAAGAGATGCTGACCATGTCATCTGGTGAATATCCCACTCCCTGTAGGACCTGGTGGTGCGCATTCTCTTTACCCTGGGAAGCCTGGCAGCTAAGAGTGACGTGGCCCGGCGGCAAACGTGCGGGGAGGACAGCAATCTCCTGGATGCACTCCTGCCCCTGTTCCAGACGTGTCGCGCTACGTGCACCACTGCCTCGGAGGATGTTTTGGCGAAGCTGACCCGCGTCCTGGCCAACGCGGCCATTTGCCCCACGATTGGCGCCACCCTGGTGGCCAACGCGCAGTGTGTCCACTCGCTGCTCGATGTTCTCGGTGAGGTTCCCGACGGGCTGCGCGTGGCTGCCGGAGGGTTTGTCACCAATCCAAATCGATAGAGCCTGCGGGCAGAGGCTGGTGGTGGAATCCCAGCATGCTGCCCACTTCCTCCCACCTTCGAGCCCCATCGGGCTTCCGTCACCTCTGCGCGGGCTTGGAGGCACCGCAGCTGGTGATATCCTGTTTTGATCGCCCGGTGACATTAGCCAGCAAGCCTTGCGGTCTAAGGCAGAAAACAAACCAGAGAATACCGCGATGAAAGGCATTTCCAGTCACTGAAACTGACTCACAGTCATAATGCCAGGTACTGTACATCTGCGGTTCGTGCAAGGTGTCAAAACAAAGAATGCAATGTGCCATGCAAATATATCTGCGCTTTTAAAATCATTACTTGCGTGTAACACGAGATGCTCATCTACAGCTTCCCGTCATCATGTGATTTTTTATCATTTTTTTGCATTTCCTGTCATTGATTTTTTTTCATAGGCTGAAGAATTTACAAAACCTCTGACATTTTATTGCATTTTATTCTATTATTGTTCTTTATTTTAAAGAAAAAGGCCAAAATGTGAGGCGACTGTTTAGCTTCTGTAAGCTGCGTCTTACTCTAATCTTGTGATTTCACACCTGACCTTCGTTACAATGTACGTCTTTCTGATCCTAACTGCGAAAATGCTAAAGTTTCACTTTTCGCTTGAAATGCAAATGCTTTTTCTAGAAATGTCCCCGGACCCATGGTTGCGCCTCCTTGCCTCATATATCGTTTAGCGATCTCTTATATATATTTTTTTTTACAGTCTGTTAATTGCACTATAGTCTCCAGGGATACTGAAGTTCTTTCTCAGTTACACTCATCCATAATGTGAGGAATGACAACCCTGACCTTGGCCTTAGTCGCAGCATAAGAATCCGCAGCTTGCAAGATTAGCATTTTAGTTAATGGAATTGTTCTGTTCATCGTTCTTTCTATGACCTGCAAAGCATTTGTTTCTAATTGGATTCCTCCGCTCTGCAGCTGTTGGTGCGGGTGACTTTATCACCCTGCTTATGTTGTTTTCTTCCCCCATTTTTCAGAGCGCAGCCTTCCTGAGGGCCGCGAGGAGGTCATCGTCAACACCACCGTCGCCATCAACAACCTGTCCTTCTATGAGAGCGACGGCTCCGTGCTGCGGGCTCAGCCGCTACTCCTCGCTCGCGGTACGTCTTCCCGTTTGGACCTGTGAGCAAACCAGGCATTTTGATGGCCTCGAACAACTTCCTATCATTGACACAAACGATGTCTCCTGTCATTTTGGTAGTGTGGTTCATGTTCAGGTTACAGGATGACTTATAATGTGTGCTGTCAGTTTTGAATAACCCTGAATTTGAGACTACTTTGCTATTTTTTTCTGATTACCATGTTAAAGGGTGTGACAGCAGCTTGGGGTGATTAGAACCCAAAATCATTTCTGCTCAATTTCCTTCACCGCCATTGGGGGGGGGGGGGGGGGGGGGGGGGGGGGGGGGGGGGGGGGGGGGGGGGGGGGGGGGGGGGGGGGGGGGGG
>JAODJX010000111.1:878196-891058 GCA_026776945.1 Isichthys henryi
CTTTTCCTCCTTACTTTATACTTTATTTCCCTAGTAAACCACCTAGGTTGCAATTTCCTAGATTTATTCTTGCTGGAGTCACTTCAGCCAGGAAATGTGAAGAAATCCTTAGACACACCTGCCCCAACACCCTGAACACCAAGTATAGATACAGCTACTCTGGTACCCCAAGCGCTGATTAATTAGACACACTTAACATTTCCAGACTGTCACTATTGTACCTTAAAACTCTGTAAGATTTTCATTTATTCATTTACCTGGTGATCTTATACAAAACAGCTTAAAGTTGTTGGAAAGACTGCATTCTGTCTTCCCTGGGATTCGAACCCAGAATGTGTTGTTAGTACAATATTCTACCTGTTCGGCAATAGGCGCCAGTAAGCAAACATTTTACCGAGAGTGAGATTCAAGCCAACATGGACATCTCTTAGATCATAAGACTAACATCTTAACTACTTGGCTATAAATAAATAAATGCTATAAATAAGTAATACCATCAAAACCAGTGAGCACTAATAAGTTGCTGAGCTGTTCACTAAGCTAATATATAACTTTAACTGTAAAACTTCGGAAACCATGCGGCTTGCAGTGATTCAGAGTTAAACCCAAAATACATGGAGCTTACACAGAATGGCTCGCTAATTATAATTATAATAGTCATAATGATACGCCTGAAGTACTTAACAATGACATGCGTAAGATTTATTATTTATTCATTTTATTTTGTGGTTGTTGCTGTTAAGTATGTCAGCGGCAAAGGAAATCCATTGACGTACCATTGATGATGGCTCCCCCTGCAGGTTGCTGGACTGCCTGCGGGACTGGGGGCCGTTGGACTGGCAGCTGGCCAGCGTTGCGTGCCAGGCACTGTGGAACTGCAGCGAGGATGGCGGCGTGCTCTGCTTCGAGGAGCGTCACTGTCGCTCGCTGCTGCGCCTCCTCTCCCGCTACCTGAGTACGCGGTCCGAATGGACACCACCTCCATTTCTAAGCAACCGAGTTACAGGAGTCGGTCCTGTCCAACCTGTTCTGTGATGTAATGCTGTATGCAGCCCTCTGGATTTTTAACTTTTAGTTACATCAGCATGCCCTGAAAACAGTTTCGACATTTCAATGGCTAAGACTTTATAAACACCCTTTGCAAACACCACTTTAACTGCAGGGTACGTTAACAGGTTTACTCAGTATTTTCCCTCCCTGTGAAACTAGTGAATGTGCAACGTATGTATTGAAGTGAACAATGAATCTTTTATTTCTCTAATATCAATAGACAAAGACCATATGCTGCATTGGACCATGAGCGAAGGTGCTGGACAGGAAGTTGGCATCTTTTACCAGAAATGCTGGGAAAGCGAATTTCTTCCTGTGGCACAGCGGCTGCAGGACAGGATCCAGAGGCAGGTTGGTGGCCGCGAGCCACTCGCACTGCCATCCTAGCCTCGCGATTGGCCGCCGTACTTGTGGCGTGACTCGCTCAGGCTGTGAAATGTCCGTTTTACTACTGGGCGGATCCACACCGATGACGAATCCAGTGTTGCACTTTAGAATCAGAACAATGTGAATGTATGTTTCTTTGAAGTCCAAAATGTAAATGTAGGCGAGGCTGGTTTCCCATCGTGGTCATTTCTGTGCAGCTCTGCAGCACAGTGGGCAGCACACTGGCCTCGCACCTCCAGTGTTATGGGTTGTATCCTGAACCCAGTTCTGCATTTGTGCATGTAGAATTTGACCACTTTGATCTGTTGGTTTCCACCCACAGTCCAAGATGTGTGATTTAGATTGAGCAGTGTCTCTAAATTGCCCTCATTGGGAGCTTGTCAGACTAGTATCCTGACCAGGAAATACCCTGGCTCATGTCCTGTGCTTCCTCGGATAGGATCCAGGCTCACCACAATCCTGGAAACAGTTCTGGGAAATAGGATGGCGCATCTGTAAAGGCAAAGAACCAGATGATTGATTGATTAATGGATGGATGGATGGTAACCCTGTCTCTGAATGTCTGTCCTACATAATATAAATTACCACACAAAAAACTGGAAGACAACTGAAACCTTTTAAAAGTTTTATTACATCAACATGGGAAAGAACAGTGATTGAGGCACAGAGGAGCAACAGTGTAATATTAGTAATACGATTATAGAAAACACCACTTGGGAAAGGTCACCATCTTTCTGAAGCCCTACATTCCAATAATAAAATAATAACTAAGACAACAGAAACTGTCATTTAAAAAACGATGAGGGCCAGACTGTAGGAAGAAGGGTCGTCTGAGACGGCTTCCATATGCAATCCAGCATGTAGACAGGATGATGAAATATACACATATCAGAAGGCAAAATGTATGTGCTAGACACATAGCCTCATTCAGCTCTTTTTGGGTCGATGGTGTTGGATCCTTTTCCCAATTTATGAATTTCAAAGCTGTGAGAACATAACCTTGCAGCAACTGGATCAAAAGCAGAGCATTATGGCCCATGCTACCATCATGGCGGCGACAGTGCAGCGCCACCTTCTGACTGTGCTTTTTAAACGTCATTTCACCAGGTAGAGTCTCTATCCTTATGAACTTGGCTCTGTTTTCCTCATGCTGGAATAAAAGATCTGTGCAGTTTTTTTTCCCCCCACGCTTGATTCCCTTCACCCACAGCCCCAGAGATTGTAAACACAATGAAAGAGATGCAGTGAACCTAATAAGCTAAATGATTCAAACTTTCAAAACTGTAAATAAAGTTAAGTCTCTGAACTGGATACAAATTGAATAGCAGGTATTGACATTGAATAATTCCAATTTATATAGAAAACGGTGGGAAAACCGTCATTGTCGATGTGTACAAATGTGCCCTTGAGAGGAAAAGTGGGCTATCCCACAAAAACAAAGTTTTAAGAAAATGAGCTCCAAAGTTGAAATTTTTTCAAAACAAAATCAGTGTGCCTATTTCCTACAATTGATATATATCATAGGTAGCACAGAGGTATGACTTAGATAACTTATCCAATTGAAAATATTCAATAAAAAGGGGGTAGGGGTCAAAAATGTAGGATAGCCCACTTTACCTCTCAAGGGCACAAATACAATGCATGTCATGTATTTAACACCCACAATCCCATGCAGCATCTGAGCCTCAGATATGGTTACAATCTCCACAACACAGTTTCTTTACATTCAGAGAACAGTAGACGCCCATTCTCCAAGACAAAGCCCATAGGCTGAAATCCAACTATTCGAATATCGGGATGCCAAACTCAATGAAACAAGGACAAGCTTTTATAATTAGCCCCCCCCCCACCCCCAAAATGACACTTTAAATGTTTGTCAAATTCAGTGCTTTCGTGTTGCATCACAAATGTGTTATTGTAAACAGTTTTGAGCTAATGTGAATGGAATTCACCTACACAATGGAAGAGAACTAAGTCTGAACTCAAATATATTGAAAATGTTTTATTGTTTTTTTATATAAAAAAGCCAGCAGCCATCATCTCAGACTTTTACAGTTCTTAAAAGCATACTGAAAAAGTACTTCTCAACCTTTCAGCTACAGCATTCATTTCAATTGACTGCAAGTCCAGCATTTCACTGGTAAAGTAAACAAACATGGGACTCCCAGTCCTTAAAAAGCTATATATACTGGTTAGATTAGAATAGCGAGAACTAGCATGTTGTCTGACTGAACTGCAGACAAATAACTGGAGGAAGAAAAAAAAAAAAAGCGCCAACCTGCCCTATGCTGTGGTCCTGTGTGACAGCATAGAGCACCTCAAGGAGGTATGTATATTCAAATGGGGGAAAAAAAAAAGACGTGGGGGAATAAAGAGTGAGGGTTAGACAAAGGAAGCACTTTCACAAGGAAGACCCTTTATATGGGCAAAGCTCCACCCCCTTTCCCCGTAACAAGAACAGAAAACTAGCATCACGTCTTCAGTTCCCTTCTACGGTGTCCCATCAGACGTCTGAAACACCGAAAGGTGAGGCTATAGGTAAAATACGAGAGCATCGCTGAATAGCTTCGTGGTTCGGTACAGTAAACCACGCACAGGCTCAGATTTTTCCTTACACTTGTGTTAGCTTACATGAACGGCTCAATGGTGCACTACCCCAGCCCAACCTGAGACCAGTGGCAGCGCCTGCTACACCTACTGCGCTGCACTGAGGCACATAAAGGAGCCTGGTGGCTGCCCACACCCACGCAACCTCTGCCATTGCTTAGTCAGCTTTAAATGCAAGACTATGGACTTGGATATGCGATGCAGCCCGACCTGGGTTCAGAAGCTGCAATGTTTTCGTGATACACGCAGAGGGGCCACCTGCAAGTGTGACAACACTATGGACCCTCCCCAGCCACCCCACCCAGGATAACATCCTGCAGATGGATGGTTGGCCCAGATACCCCTCACATTTTGGCACTACAAAGAAGCCCAGGAGAGGCTACCTGGCTGCTGGTTCCAGATGGCTATTTCCAGCATCCACCATGAAGTTCTGCATCACATTCAAGGCTCCTTTCATGTCCGACGAGAGCACAAAGTGATAATACTAGTAGTTATAATAGAAATAATCCTAAAACAAAAGTTATACAAAAAAAATCCCTCCCCCCCCCAACACTTCATGTCATGTAGCGGGTAACGGCTCTCAGAGCATAGAGCATCTCTGCCTGCATACGGGCTTCCATAAGAAGCAGATTCACGTGGACCTGGAAGAGAAGAACAATTCAACTGTGTTATGACCAACAGCAAAAACACAAATGTCCCCCGACAGCAGGCGAGGACAAAAGCAGCCCTGTGCTCGAGTGAAACCACACCTTCTCGGAGTGCTGAAACTGTCTCCAGAAGCTTTCATACATTCTTTTTGTGGTCTTCTCTGGACTGCAGACCATAGTCTTGATGTAAACTTTAAAGTTACGATCCAATAGTTGATTGATCTCTCCATAGTCATAGTCATCATATCTGCAGTAGGGAAAAAAAATAATTGACAGTGCCGAAGATAAAGGATGAATTAAGTGCAGGTACACAATGCAACATCTGCCACAAATTGCATCTACTCGGACTATCCAAGGCTTAATGGCATCACGTAAATTACTCCTGCTCGCCCAGTAGTGCCTGGAGTTCAGGTTGCTGACCTGATGCCAAACATGCAGTGGATGTAGTTCCAGATTGCCCGTCTCAGCATGGAGGTATCCACGTCCCGGTGAGTGGCCATGGTGTTATACGTCAGGTTGTAGGCAATCTGGAACTTCTCGTCAAGCAGCTGCCCAACGTCCGGGTACAGCCGATTTACTAGGGAGTAGCCGTGGTCCTCCCAGCTGTAGTCCTGCAGGGAGCAGTCAGTGAGGCCACACTGGTGTGAAAACGAGGGGTACATATACACATCAAGGGGTACAAGCTGTCTGGCGTATCGACGGATATTTAAACAGCCGGGTGTTCTGTCAAAATTAAAGCATCTTACACAGGTTTCACTGGTTTGAAGCAACAGTACACCTCACTAACCACCACATTAGATGCTGCTAAATGTTTGTCAGGGGGCAGTGGTACAAAACTGAAAAGGTGTGTTTATCTTTGGTCCGAAGGTCAACAGGAAGGTTTACATCCACTAATTTGAGGACCCGCACAACTCTTGTGAGTGAGTAGGAAGGACAGAACAAAGACGGCCCAAGGGAGAGAATATGTGCGTTCTTGTGAGTGGGTGTCGTTTTAAAAACCAATATAAAAATCCCTCTCCCACATAAGACCCTCCAGACTGATCAGCAAACCCTATGGTCGCTCCTTTCAAGTTCCGAGAGCCGTACCTGAACCCGGAAAGTGGGCACGTGATCCCCACGCCTGGAGAAATCTTTATAACCGTAACTCAGGTCCTCAAAGTGGCAGGAAATGTCTCTCGATAGAAACTTCTCCTCTTCTTCTGTAAAGAAACATCACACACGCTCAAGCATCTAACGGCAGTGGGCGGGGGTGGCAAACACAGCTGTTATACTTCTATCTGCCGGTTTCAGCATTTATATTTCATGCTTCTTGCTGTTCCACTTATGGAATCCTGAGATAGCAGGAATGGGGAAGTGAGGGGGGTTTCCGGGACGGCGTTGGGGGGGGGGGCATACCTGCTGTGACCACCAGCATGCTTTCCGTCTTCTCTCTCTCAAAACGGGTGGCCATCTCTTCCTGACTGGCCTCTTCCTCATCCCGACACTGTAGTAACTTCATCCTCTCCATGAGGGCTTCTACCTCACAAGATGCCTCCTAAACACCCCCCCCCAAAGAAACACACAATCAGATCAGACCACGAGACCTGCGCTATGCTCACCACAGCGCAAACATCTATCAAGCAAGTTTCAGCATGCAATTCCATAATAACTACAGCTGTCCTCCATTTAACACAACGAAGAATAAAATCGCAGTGAAGAACCGCATCCTCACCTGGTGGTTCCCCAACACCTCTTCCACCGCTCCGTTGCCATTGGCGATGTCACAGGCGCAGTAGCTGCTGACAGACAGCAGCCGGAAGGTGTGACCCCCGTCACAGTGGATCTCAGGGCTGATGCCACAGCCAAAGGTGAAGGAGGCCAGAGAGTGATAGTGTGTGAGCAGGACCACGGCATGGATCAGCTCGGCCAAAGACCAGCTGTGCTCCTCAGCCTTCAGCAGTTGCTGGACAGAAAATGGATTTGTAAGCCCCTTCGATCAACTGCAGCCAGGTCCGAAACCACAGCGACCGGGTCTGTACTTCAGCGAAATCTCGCCGCTAGCAACGTGCCACTTCACACGGCATTGCCGCATGATGTCATACCTCAATGTGCGTCCTGGTGACGAGCCACGGCCTGTGAGCTAACACTTTGTTCAGCTCCCCGAGCAACTGTAACTTCTGCGGAGCGTTGTCCAGGCCGTTGAGCCACTTTTGGTCTCCTCCCACCTGGAGGAAGTCGTTGACATGCAGGTTCACCAGGTATGAGCATTGGTGTCGTGCTGCCGCCTGAGAGCGGAGAACAAGACATGATTACCGAAATGACTAATGTGGCGAACTGGCCTGTCGAGGGAGGCAAGAGTGGGCCCCGCCCTCGTACCATGATGCAGATGTAGTGCCGGTAGTGGAGAGACAAGGGCCCGTCCATCTGTAGCAAGTAGTGCTGTGTTCTGAGGAACCTCTCCAGGTACTGGGGGTGGAAGCCCATCACCAGCGAGATGTTGTCCAGGCGACCCAGGGCAGCGAAGGAATCCTCAAATATCAACTGTGTCCTGGTATCTAATTTGCTCACCTCAAGTATCTAGCAAAGAGTCACAAAGGATGTTGGTTAAAGCAAATTAAATGACATAATTACACAAAAATATCCAAGTATATGGACACCAATTTTAGACCACAACTTTTATACAATATTCTTTAAGACAAATATTAAGATTAATACCTGTTTTTCAGGGATAAACCTGCTTGGTCCGCTTCCTAGAGGTCTTGGAATTCTCACTCCAATTTCCTGTGAAGTGACCCACATAGAGTTTTACCAAAGTAATGCAACAGTCGGCCATATTTCTTTTCGTAATCAGACGAAGATCAACGACTGAAAACTGTACATACCATAATGTTATTATTAAAGCCTTACAATTTCCCTGCCTTGGATTTGGTTGAAATTTTCCGTCTGGGCTCTCTGGGGCAGCTGCGAGGATAATTAAATTGAAAATCGCCCTGCTTTGACAGTGTGCTAAATATTAAGCCGACTGCTTCCCTCTGCAAACAATCCGTTTCTGTGTTCACACGCCCTCCCGGGAACTGTGCGCGATATTAGGCGAAAGTGCCAGCATCTGCTCGGTAAACAGAGAAAGCGGCCAGACGGCAGCGGTGATCCGATACCTGCGCACCGGCTACCGTGCGCATCGTGCGTTTCCATTACAGCACCGCCGAGAACATCGCGAAATAACGGTGCCTGCAATAAAATATTTGGGGTATGACAAGCAAGCATGAAAAACTGCGCAAAACAACGCTTATTTTCATGTATAGTCGCATAAATCACGGTGCGGCCGCAATACACCCGCAGCGCATAGCGAATGACTAATGCCGATGAATGAACGTGACCTGTCAATAAGACTATAAAGGAAATCACCTTACAACAAAGCAATGTCTCCTTTTAACAATCCAGTTAGAAAAATTAGACCCGAAAACAGAGAACGGAGCTCCAGAATGACAACAATGCAATTTCTCTTCACGGTAATTGCCTGAACATCTAATACTTGAATCAGATATTGAAATATTCGCTGACAAAGATATTTAATGTTGTTTATAAACCTGTCTCACCTTTTTAATGCGCCTCTCGCAGTTGGTGCATATTTTGTACAAATCTGCTACGGGGAGTGAAGTCGTTTCTTTAGCTTCATTGGCCGGTGTTGCATGTCTCATCTTGTAAACGTTCGCCTTGATCGATCTGTTTTTAAGATTTATCACATATACCACCGCTGCCCTTCACCGTCCGCTAGTCCCGACGCCTGGGCGCTATTAGCTCAGCAGTGCGTTCAGCCTACATAAATAAAATACGCCCATCTTAACTGACGTCCATGCCAGCCAATCACGGTTGAAAGTGGCTTCATCTCGCCCAATCATGAAACATAACGAAAACGCCATGGAATTACGTTATGTCCAAGTACTTCGCGTACAGATAAACATTCTATGCTCCTTCCCAGTTTGTGTTACATCTGTCTAGATATACGTCTTATCATTTAACACTTCAGTCCAAGTATAAATTGTTACGATAAATTCTCATCCCGGTACTTGTTTATGAAGTTAAATTTGTTGTTTATTTTAGGGAAAAAACACAGTGCTTTATTGATTATTTTAACAGTGCTCGAAACAATAATGTGGATCCGTTAGTTCTTAACGCCTTTTATAACGACACATTGCATACAGTAGCTTGCCTTAACCCGAAACACTATTGTTCTTTGGGTTATTTACCAAATAATTGAGTACTCCAGCGTTAAGGAAGGTGGAAGCCAGAATTTCTCAGAAAATCCCGATTTATTCCGAAAACCAAATAGCAGTGGTTACGAACGAGAAAACGCTTTCCCCCCTCGAGTATTGGCCGTCTGTCTGCAGGGGAAACTTGCAAGTAACATGACATGACTTTGTATAATCCCCAAACGTCTGAAACAAAATATTTTACTACCCTGTATATGACACGTTCATCTTGGTATGATTCACAAGTGGACCTTAGAACGCCAAAGGATAAAGCCGGCCGGAACAGTGTTTATGTCTTCCAGGCTGTAACGTGGATGCTTCACATAGATAAGGACTGGTACGAATTTCTGACATATCGCAAATGCTGAACACTCGGGGCCCCTTGCGATCAACAGAGGGTACTGATGGCACAACACTAACCTGCATTTGCCTTCTGCAATCCCACATGAGTCTGGCACTAACAGAAAGTTACCCTCACATGTGATACCGCAACCAATAAGGAACTGCATGTTTTCGTCCCAGCCCTGCATGGAGAACAAACAGCCACACTGAACAGCTGCAGCGAGGAAATAAAAGCATGGAGAATTAATTAGCTTTAGTTGAAGTGGAATCATACAGGAGCAGCATCAGCAGTTTTAGGAGTGTTGCTTTTTGATCATTAAATATTCCACCGGTTTCATATGTACTTTTTTTTGCAGAAACACATACAGACAGGTGACACCTATGACTGGAGTCCTGTGTTAGAAAGAAATCTCGCAACCCAACGAGAGCGCTACAGCCCCGGCCTGTAAGAGCTTGTCAACTTGGCACTGGCTGCGAGTCAGATAGTCGGCCATTCAGCAAGTTCATTGTGTCGCTGTAAGGCGGCTGCAGCCACAGTCAGCACTATGCTGGGAACTAGCTGTAAGCCCAGCAGACCAAGATGAGGCTCGTCATGGCCAGGCTCTGCCGCTCCTAAAGCCCCACTAAAACAGCAGTCCAGACGCCGAGCCGATGGGTACAGAGTGATGGGGGGGGGGGGGGGGCTTCCCAGGGGGCTGCCCATTGATATAAAGGCTAGGCTCCCATGCAGATCTCTAGGCTAACATCTCATCTGCATCTGCGCAGAGAGAATCCATGACCAGCACTTCAAAATTAAACATATCAAAGATACCATCTTGAGCTTAGCTGCAGATGACTTTCACCACAGACACAGACAGCTTTTCATCTTCCTTTGATTACTCATCCTCTGCTAGCTGCCACAATGTCTGATTTGTTTCGTTAGAAACTACTTCAAATTAAATACTGATGCAACATTTTAAAAATCGATATACCTAGATGTCTGTTGAAAAACAGTCAGTCAATCTCAACATCTTTCTAATGGTACAAAAGAAATTCTGGACTTGGCATCATAATCTGGAACCTTCTGTCCTGAAAACTGGACATTATTACATGTTGTGTATTGTTTTTCAACATAAGACACAAGGCCAACAACTGCAGGCGACCATCAGAGAAGCTGCAATCACGTTACGAACTCCAACGTAAATCACTTCTCCTAGCAGTGCAAATGTGTGAGAACTTTCTGGGATTTACATCTTTCTTTTTTAAATCCACTAGTTTAGTCCACTGACCACATTGGGGATTTTTTTGTACTGCGATTTGGAGGAATAAAGCTAAAAACTGTGGTTTCCAAATTATCGAAAATGCTCCAGGGAATCACCTGAATCTCAGCTAGTCTTAATGATTTCTGATGCTCCACTACTTGAAAGCACATCACAGGACAGTAATAAATATTGGTTTGGTTGGGAAATACCTAAACCAGTGCCCTAACCACACAGTCACTCATCTATATAAGAATCAAAAGGATGACTAATTCAGTGAAAATTATTATATTCACAATAACACATTAATAAATCATTTCAGTCCTATGTATAGCTAAAAGGTACATCATCACATATGCAGTACAGACAGGATCTGTATAATTTGTATGAGCGCTTCTTATAAAAGTTTTATTAAAATACATGAAAAGTTACTACTAAAAGTAAGGTAAAGCAGTATACAAAGCCAGACGTTAACCGTTGTGCTGAAATGTGTTTTTCACATGCACAAGAGAAGTGAAACCACAGATTGTGGGTGTTCAACAAGTGATAGAAGTTGCCTGACTGACTCTCTCAACCAGTTTAAACCTGACTTTTTCCACTTTAGAGAAAAAAGGAAAAAAGTGACATAAGCCTAGCAACAGGCAGCAGCCAATCACAGTGGATAATAACAGCCACATGGAACGCCCCCATTTTTTTTTTTTTGGGTTCCGCTGATACTATGAAAAGCACAGCCGCTGTATGAACTTCTGTACTCTTGCAAGAGCATGGTAATGGTTTCATTTACGGACGAAGAGGCTGAATTTTCAGAAATTAAACCTAAAAAATGTCCTCTTTTATAGAACGCTATAAAACCCTGCACAGCACCCATATTTCCAAGTAAACCTGTTGCCTGTTTTACACATTAACCTTGACTTTTATAAGCAATTGCTGAAGCAGAGATTGCCCCATCCCCATTTTTAAACAAAACCTAGATAACCAATCACTGCCCTTGATGTCACATGTTGTCACAACGGTTCCGAAAGCGTCAAATCAAGGCGCAAGGGTCCGCTTGAAATGGGTCCCTCACCTGAGGCCTTGTCTGATTTCTAGTGGTTTCAGCAGGGGTTTCTAGTGGACGGGAAAGCAAGACGTTCTTATTTCTGTCCAGTTTTGTTCCCACCCTCCTGCTTAAAGCTCTGGATCGTATCAGCCTCCAGAAACAAGAAAAATGAGTAAAATGCTGCAGGTTAAAGAACTTATGTTTGAATGTTTTCACTTGGCACCCAGCTTAGTCACTGTGCTTAACCCTATGATCACAAAGTAACAGATCGCACCGGGTAGGAAGGCTTCACCCCCCCTCCTTTGGAGAACTCATAAAAAAAAAAAACCCACAACCTACGAGGACGGCATCGGCCGAAACTTGGAATTGGACTACACAAATCATAAACGTGCTTGCATGGAGAAATAAAGGAAAAATACATGTAGCTTGCACAAATGACATTTCAATGATCTATGTATGTGAGATGCATCTGAGGCCGTCTGCTGCACATGGATGAGGGCAGGGCGTTCGGCAGCAGAGCTTTTTCTTCTGGACTCTGTGTTTAGCCTGTCGAAGTAAAAACTCTGATTAAATAAAGCACAGCTGACAGCTGCTACCATTGCATATCCTGCATACGACTGCTACAATAAGTGGTTGTTCCCCCACCATTGCTAAACAATTTTTTTTCACACCCCTCAGCCACACCAAAAATTCTGTGGCTGCCACATTTCTAACAATGTTGAGTACAGCTCCTTCAAGGCCTCTCATGGCAGAGAAGTGTGGAAGGTTCCGGGGCACATCTACTGTTGATTTGTGAAAATAAAGTGTAAAACAGAGGATGATGTTGATGTTTGCTGCTGGGGGACACTTTCTGCATATTAGTATTTCTATTCACATGTTTTCTTTAGAATCTCTTGATAATATCTCTTCAGTGAATCACATATGCTGTGTTTATCATAAATGTCATGGTGATGTTTCTAACAGAATATCAAACAAGTTCAAATCTGTACTAATCCTTACTTTAGCAAAACTAATTTCAGGACAGAGCTGGGCATGTGCATGCGGTTCTTCTGTCCCTTCGAGTCAGCAACATTCTGCTGAGAACAGTGAGGCATCTACCTGAGAACATGTGGGGTTTGATTTAACCACGGGATGAGATACACAAACAGGGCAACACCAACGCAGCGTGACAGACAGACGGTAAAAAATTTAAGCTGAACCAAATTTAAGAACAGTCATTAAGCACTGAGTGTCTCCTGCTCGGGGGGGGGGGGGGCCCCGCCCCCCCCCCCCCCCCGGCCGGCGGCGGCGGCGGCGCCGCCCCCCGACCCCCCCCACGCCCCG
>JAODJX010000111.1:895965-908750 GCA_026776945.1 Isichthys henryi
GAAACAATCGGGGAATCACACGTGGGAAACCAGGGGGCGTGGCACACGGGAGGAGCGGACGAGTTGAGCATAACACAAATGCCCTGAATTGCTAGAATACATTATCCAGTAACTAAATACAGACAAATATAAACCATCCAGGATACAGCAGTGCTCCTAATTTTTGGAAGCAAAAGGTTGTTTTTCCAGCCCAAATAGCTGTTGCCTGAAAATTGTTTCCGTCACGCTACTCTGTCAGAGAGACAATCGATGGAATGTACCCCCAGCCTGCTAAAAACACTCGATTGCCTGGGGCAGTGAAGTTGCATAATGCTGTGGTATATGACCATACACAAGATGTCAAGATGTTTCAGGGCACTATAAGGCTGATTTGTCCAAGTCTCTGCACCTCTGCTACTCTGCCAAACAATAAATAAAACAAAGATACAGCTTTAATGTTTATTCTTTTCAAGATGTTTTTACTTGTTACTTTACATATTTCTATCTATTATTTCTGATATGTATTTCACAAAAAATATGCAATGGTGCCTTTACTTGCCAGAGACAAGAAAATATGTGGAGACTTTGCACTTGTCAGGGGATTTAATGAATCGGGCGAATTAGGTTTCAAAGCAAATCGGGAAACAAAAACATGAAGCTTGAAAAAGAGCCAGAACAACGCTGGTATCTTTCTGACAATTACACAGGGCACATCAGACAATGATTCTGCCTGTTTATTGTGGTAAGATATCTGATCAGCGCATTACCGACCAAACGTGTCATTTTATCAAACCGCTCCGCCTAACCGCAAAGCTGTTTGCCAAACATGTGTTTTTTCATGGATTTTCTAATTAAGTCCCAGAAAAATGAGTCAGAGAGGCGACTTTCTGACAAACTGCCGCAGAAACGGCTCATCACTGCAAACACATCAGTCAGACGTGAAAAACAGCCCCACCAGAGAGTCCTGGACTCCTCGTGCAAAAACACACAGCTCTGGCGAACATCCCCGCTCTGGTGAATGCAGCAGGGACCTGCACTGCCGATCCTCTCCAATCATGTTTTGTAGTCTGCTCCAGCTGCGACTCCCTTGCACTCAGGGTGTCGTCTTTACTGGCCTGTCACAACGACAGCAACCGCCCCCTCCCCCCAGCAACCACACAAAGCTGCTAGTCCTCTGACGGTCCACGTTTTTGCTCTCTCCCGATTCCCTGGAAGTTCGGAGCAAAAATGTGGACCGTCTGGAGGTCACCGAGGACTATTTTGAGAAACACTCTCTTTCACAATCGCTTCATGCAGCTACCTCACCCTATCAGGTAACCCACTCAGCCACACATCACATGCAAAGGTCTCACACTTTAATTTCTGCACATACCTCCACTGTCTAGCACTTCTAATGCAAACAAAAATAAAGACAGAGGCCCAGTCATTTATTAAATCAAACTTCTGCTCTGTCACATCAAGGCTGGCTTTTGTCTTTATCACTCTGTGCTTTTGCTTTGTTTTTCCCCTCCGCAGGATGGAAAGTGTCACAGGAAAGGTACAACAGCAAGGCCCTGCTACCCTCACGCATTGGAGTCTACTTCCTCTGGCCGTCTTCCAAACCATCTGCGTGACACATTTAAAATGTTTATTACGGAGATAAAAGAAATGACAGACTGCAGGGTGCAAACTGAGAAAATATCCTGGAATACAAACAAAATCTACACATTAAAAACCCACCAACCAACATATCTATACATCAGCATGGGCACGCTGAGCTGTGCAAGAGAGAGAGAGAGAGGGTTATGTAACTGCTCATGTTAAGAGTGATCAACAAAATGCTGATAAAACACAGCAATAACTGCCTTTTTAGAGTCTTCCTGTTGGCCGTTTGTCGAAGCAGGCGACAGTTACACCATAGCATTTAGCAGCTGTAAACAGCAGTCTTTTACAACCGTGTAAATATCATTAATGCGACTTCTGATAAGAATACAGGCCTGCTGAGCAGAAGACAAATAAAATCTTAAGTACCACCAGCATGTCCCTTGTTGCTTCTCGATTAATTAAAAGAATAATGCCGAGTTTCCTCTTGACTGACTCTGCTCAGCCCAACCAGGCTGAGCTCAGTCTTCAAGGTGGGTCACAGGCTGGAGTGGGCAGGGCAGTGGACAGCTCTGTGCGCAAGCAGCATGTCCCAGTCCCCCCTAGCATGACCCCATCTGCTCCCCGGGACTGGAGTTAAGAACTGCTGTTTTATTATTGGCTGATTGGGCTAGTCATCCCAAAAACCCACACGGCCCTCCATGAATCCCCACCCCTGGTTTAAATGCATCCACGCTGAAGGCCTGGGCATCTAGCAGGATTTTTACGTGGGCTGGGCCTAGAATGGACTAAAGCTTCTCAAATACGGGTGGTCATGGGTTCAGTTCACAACATGCCGTCGCTGTCAGCAATCAGTATCACGCTGTTAATGTGCTAACGTCAGAACAGCGCTGTCTGTGCTGTGCCCCCCTCCTCCCCCAAAAACATCTCTACCAACAGCTCCCTCTCACAGGATGTTGCCTTGGTGACAGAAACCTGGACATCACAGGGTCTCAGGACCCGGATAAGTCAGGAAGGAAAAGGAGCACCGGGTCTCAGACGGGAAGCATGGTATCAGCTGTGAGGGGAATCAGAGCCCTGGCTTCTTCAGGAGTTGGCTTCCTGGCAACGTCTCACCCTACAACACCCTTTCACCTAGGGGGTCATCTTCAGCCATGGAAGGCTGGGTCCCAGTAGCAGGTGATTATGCACTGGTTTATGCCTTTCCAAAAACACAGGGCAACAGGCGGTAACCGATAGCGACAACACGCTTGGCCAATCCAGAATTCAAAGCACTGTAAGTTCTTCATCACTCGTGTCAAAGTTTAAAGGACAGGGGATCACACAGAAGGTGTTAGGAGGCGCAGATGGACCTCAGTGAGGCTGCTACCGCCCTACAGGCCGTTTTTCAATGAAAATTCAGGACTGTGACGCAAGATGAGTCCAAACAATCAGTTCTCTATTAACAGACATTTAGGATCTAATCCAGTCTTTCAACCTTCCATGCCTGCTTATCCAGTAAAGGATGAGCCTGGAGCAATTGGGGTTAAGGGCTTTGCTCTAGGGCCAAGCCTGGAATTTGAACCAGGGACCTTCCGTTCACAATCACCGTGTCCAAACTAACCACACACAGTCAATCCCGTGAAGCACAGGGCAGAAGGCAAGGGACACCCAGAAGGAGATTCCACACATCGCAGGGCATACATTCACACACACGTTTTCCAGGTATTGATTCCCCGAAACACAGTGGGAGGAGGCCATTCTGAGAACATGCAAATTCTATACAGACCAAGACGGGGGCGGGATTCCAGGGAATCCAGCCGCTGGCGCTGGAGGTGCGAGGTTGCAGCGCTACCTGCTGTGCTGCCATGCCACCCAGAAGCCAGTGCAGATGCCTTCTCATTTTACACTCAGAGAAGCTGTTTCCATTTACTCTGCTGAGAGCTATCAGCGGCTCCCCAGGGCAACCCCCCCCCGTCGGAAGTCGACCCAGCCGATGTACCTCACACGCCTGGTGCTGAGTAGGACTTCAAACCCAGGTAACCATATTTACACTGCAGTCTAAACATATCCAAGGTAAAGACTCTTTTACCAATTACTGACTTAAAGCAGAGTTTCCTAGGCCAGATCTCAGGGACCCCCAGACAGTCCACATTTTTGCTCCTACCCAACTCCCAGCATGCCTGTATTTGGTGCTCTTGATTGGCTAAGAGCTTGGATGGAGCAAAAACGTGGATTGTTTGGGGGTCCCTGAGGATTGGGTTGAGAAACTCTGACCTAAAGAATAGCCAATTAGCAAATATGTTATGTAATAATACTCTTTCTATTGTTGAAAACAGGGATGTGTAGCAGAGTGTGGGTGGTGCAGTGGCGGCTTGTGGGTGGCCCTTTCTGTTCTCTGCGTTCCCGGAAGGAAGTCTTTCTGGTGCTGACACGCCCATCCACAGGCCTCGCACTACCGGCCGTTACAGGAGGCCCCTCAACCTGGTATCACGCCAAGAAAAATGGGGAAAATTATCATAGAGAAAAAAAAAACAAAACAAATTTGTAACATCTCCAGAGAAAATTCACCGCCCATGGAAAGAATTCCATTCACATGGACATGGCTTTGAAGAGGGCAAGTCGCGATCCAGACCCATTCACCATCTCTAGTGTCGTGTGACCCTCGACTTAAAGGCCTTTCTAATTCCGTCGATGCTGAGACTCATTACCTTACTGCTCCCTTCTCCAGCGTCTGAACTTCACACTCCACAGGAAACAATCAGATTCTCTTCAGATAACATGCCCCTGTTGTACTATCATCTGATTTAGCTTATCTATCCTTGGCCGTACACCGAACTGGCAGTACTGGTCTCAAAATGTCACATAACTAGGCCCCTTGTATTCCTTCAAAAACAACAACGGCACCAGCGATGTCACACCCTGAGGTCTGCTGGAGCTGTGAGGGGGGGGGCTAGTGAGCGAGGCATCTCCGTATCTCACCCACGAATCAGACTGTGATGTTTGTATGGGTCTCCGAATTATCAGTCACCTTCAAAAAAAAACCACCCACATCCAACTGTAGCTCAAAAAAACAAATTCAGGTGCAGGGGCTCGAGCAGGGGATGTGTGACTGCTCCCCCACCTTCATCAGGATGTCACCTAACCCCCTCCCCAAACCCGAAATCTAACCCCACCTCACTTTTTTGGACATCCTTATTCAGCCTGGATGACCTCGCTCTGCTTCTTCACAGTCGCATACACGGTCGCTGAAGGAGACGGTCCGGTTCAAAGGTCACATGGCCCCTGGTAGCAGAGGTGGAAGACCCCTGGGATAGCACGGGACTCCCTCCCACCTCATGGCTTCCTCATCCCCACCATCAACCTTCCCTGGGATACACCCCTCCCATATCTATTCTTCCAACATGAGAGCCCGCTTGAGCTACATCAGCACAAATGCCTGTTTTTGCAGGAAGGACCCCGGGCAGCTGCTCTCCGCCAACAATGGAGACTTCGTCACAGTGCTGGTGTGTGTGTGTATGTGTGTGCATGCGCGTTTGGCCTCGGCCTACAACGCAACACGTGTGAGGATACACACCCACACGTTTGCGAGTGTGGCTGCGTCGGCCCAGGAACGACCCTGTGTATCTGTGCAAAAGTCTGAGAATGCTGGGACTTCCCCTTTTCTGCACCCAAGCAACCTAGTGCCCACAAGCCCAACTTCCTGTTGAAGGCAACGGCACTCGGCGGCCGCCGCTCTCACGGCCTACCCCGGGTCGCGACACGCGTCTTACTGACACTCAAGACAGCGTGTGTGCTCTTCAAACACTGACGCGTATGGACACTGGGGGGCAGAAAACAAGCAATTTGGGTGATGGTTCCGCATAGCGAAGAGAGAGAGGTAGACAGCCGCAGCGACCTATCTGTCCGTCTCCAGCTGAAGGAAGTGACTGGGGCAGAGGGCAGGACTCCGGCGCGGGGTAAAGTATAACCGGTAGATCACGGATTTGCGTCCCAGAAGAGACATGCTGCTTGACCTTTGATAAAAGATCCCCATGAACTCCAGTGTGTCGACCACAAAGTTTCAGAATTGGCGAAAGAAACTGCTGCATATCATGAGCTAATTAAAAATTCAACCCACGGGATGTTAACTTGGAGAGAGCTCCCCTAGTAAGCAATTTTAATTAAGAATAATAAATCACATACAAACGATGAAAAACAAAATAAGCTGGCAGTTTGGATAAAACTGGTACGGGCTTGTCATAAATAATAAAAGCTGAACAACAGGATTTGGAGCGGCCAAGCTGAGCTTACATGCATGAAATCAGCTGCCGAGTATATTTAGACAGGCAGGATCCAGCCTGCTCGGGAGGGGGGTCCTGACCTGACAGCTTCATTCAGTCAGACTATCAACAGTTATCAGGATGGGGGTGGCAGTTAGTGCAATCAGGGCTGATTGGAGCAGGAACCAAACCAAGCTGACATGCAAAAACCATGTAGGAGGCACCTTGAGAGTGACGCTTGGCTGACTTCCCCGAGGCGTTGGTTTCCTGAGTTTGGCGGCCTTCCCCCGGTACGCTGGACATGGCCTGAGGGCCGTCCTCTGTCCTTACACCTTCCTCATTCTGCCCCAGTTCCCCTTGTGCGGTACATGAGGACTGTGGCTTATTAACCAGAGAGTATTATTAGCTTGGTCCATGTAATAACACGTCCCCGGCTGCCGCATCTAACAATTCTACTGGTGAAGGGGGACTTGCATTGAAAACAATATGCCATTGTGAAGGGGAAGATGGGGGGAGGGGGGTGTCAGGGGGTGTTTGTGTTCACTCACTCCGCCGCAGGTATGTGACTAATGAGGAAACGCTGCCCGAATCCCGTCTCGAATCCTATCGCGGGGCATCTCACTCCCTCAACTGCACCAAGGTGCCGCCATCCGCCGTCTCCCTCACGCAAACACGTCTCGTACCTTCTCGCGGTCATCGCTGCCCATCCCGGTGTGGTTCTGGAAAATTCAGATGAACCCGTAACTCCCCACCGTCATTCCTAGTGTTACTCTGCATTCCGTCCCGACCGGACCGGACCGTCACGCATCAGGCATCTGACCAAGAGGCTGCAGGGTCACATGACTGGGAAGGACCGGGGTTAAAATCTGTAAGCCATGACCATCCTTCAGAGTGACTCAGAATGCAGCTGAATGGACGACAGGATATAAATGCATGAAAATGAATAACCGGTTGTTGGAAATTGCACATGAATATGTCACTGCCTGACACACGCATGCTCTCCCACACACCTCTATTCACTTAACAAAAACATGGCTGTCCACCGTAAATCCACATGGCCCCTCCTGGGCCATTTTCTACCCCATGATAGACCAGAGCTGGCCCTGCCATCCAGACCCCTTCAGTGGTATGAGGCAGAGGG
Organism: Isichthys henryi; assembly: GCA_026776945.1. Classification (NCBI taxonomy): domain Eukaryota; kingdom Metazoa; phylum Chordata; class Actinopteri; order Osteoglossiformes; family Mormyridae; genus Isichthys; species Isichthys henryi. Next base: position 902,908 of record JAODJX010000111.1, read on the forward strand.
TGCCGTGTTCTTCCACCCTCCAGGAAACCGGGCGGTCCCACCGCCCTCACCCTTCCAGCATGGCACACAGTGTAAACCACCAAGCAGCATCTCTCTCCCTGAACCGTCGGCAGCGGCACGCAGGCCACGTTGTGAGCAGCAGGGGGCCCTGGCTTGTATTCCCCATGCCCTCCCAGGGCTCCGTCATCGCTTAGTAATGTCTTGTACGGGCTTGACTACAGGCGCCTGAGGCTGGAGGATTATGGGAGATGAACTCCTCAAAAGCGAACCCGACCGTGGTTCAAATCAGCTCCACACAAACTGGCAGAGACCAACGTTTCTATCCCACTGTGTCCTGGGGGGGGATGGTACTGCTTCAGAAAAATGTGGCTCCCTTATGCTCCCGCGAGTCACTCATCTGGGGCATGGTTGTAAACAACGAGGACCTAAACCTACATGCATAACTGTGGCACACTGAGCGATAAATAACAGCACCGATAAAAACAGCCTTCTGTAAATAATGCTGACTAAATTAGGTTAGCCCACTTTGTCTCCCAGAGCTTGTGCAAACAAACAGCTAAATTTCCTAGAAGTTTTGAAATGCCTCCAGTATACATTTTCCAGAGCCCCCTCCCTCCGGATCCTGCCAAAACAACATCCCACCCCTCTGTTCTGCTGTAAGCAATGTTCTTTTCGTGGAGAACACAGCTCAGGGCACAAACAGATCCTAGAGGTGTGTCCTCCCATGACCAATCAGGGAGCAGGTGCTCGGCCGCCTGAACCAATGGGAGCGGCAGGGGGGTGGGCCCACGCAGCGAGGGACTTGTTGTTTTGTTGGGCCCCTGCACACTTGACAGTGATGAACGAGAGCGATGAAGGAGAGGTCAGCCCAAAGCGTGGATATCCCTGGCTGGCGTCCCGGGACAGTGGTGGAGGGGGAGGCGCTGGTTATTCAGCCTCTGCAGCGGGGAGCTCGTCGCTCGTAACTCAGAAGGATTAGCCTATTTCCAGAGGCCTCACGGACAACTGGGTGTAGGGCGGTCTGTAAACACACCTGGAGACGAGGCCGACGACTGCACAGGGCGTAACCGAGAACAAAGAGCTTCCCGCAGAGAGGCGAAGTGGCCCAGCGCCAGCACCGCCGTTACGGCTCCTCGTTCATACAGCCCCGCAAGTTTACACGCCCCAGCTAAACACGCACACGGACAGAGCAGCCGCTGTTTCAGCATCACAGATGCCGTTTTCTGCTTCTTCGTGGAAAAAGTCAGCAGCAGAAAATGAAGAACTTAGGGTTCCAGAGTGATATCACACTTCCTTTAGTTTATTGTTAACCACTATATTTACTCCACCCCCTTATACAAATAAACGTTGCACTATGTGTCCAGCCGCACCCCCCCCCCACCGGGGGAAGCTATTTCATATGTGAATGCAAGGGCCTCTGCTAAAAAGGACCCCCCAGGTCCATAACTTTTACCATTGCCAGCCCCTCCTCGGGTTGACAACTTTCTCAGGGACCATCAGAGGAAATAAGGGGCCCCATGACAGCTCAAGCAGCTGAGGGCCCTCTGACCACATTAATGTGCTCCGGTGGTGCATAATAAAGCCCACTTTACTTATCTGAGCACACTAATTACATTCATTTTAATTAGCTAACGCAGTGTGGCTGTTTCTCCCTTAACAGTTATAATACACAACACTCAGTGCTTTTGCTGTCAGTCTGTTACATTATCCCTTTATCTCCCGATGTGCAGAATGGCAGCGAAAGTAGGACGTCCAAGTACGCAGGAATAAACTGATGAAGTAAAGCCGACTGTCATCCTGCTTATTTGCATTACAGCCAGCTTGGCAAGGTGCTGGGTGGAAGGGGGCCATTTTTCACGGGGCGCCGCATAGCCGTGTGAGCCCCGCGGGGTCACACAAGGAGGAAGCGGCCAATCGTAATGAGGCAGGGAGCAACCACTCAGAGTGAAGCAGAGAGAGCCATAGCCAATCGGAGTGAAGGGAGCAGCCAATCAGAGTAAAGCAGAAATAGCCGTGGCCAATCAGAGTGAAGCAAAAAGCGCCAATCGAAGCAAAGCAGGGAGAGCCGTGACCCTCCCATCACAGCATGGGCCTTTGCCAGATGCTGGTTGGTTTTGTGACCATACGGAGTAAAAGAGATCAGACAACAGCAACAGGGGGGCGGGAAGACATGCCCAGAATGAGAATCACAAGGCGCACATGAGACTTGGCCACAGCGCTCTGTAGGAAGCGCTTACCCTAAAAATACATGGAAGTGCGAAGCAGCTGGTGACATCCGCCAGGTTTCAAACGCAGGAGCCTGGGGATCTGGGCAGTGGTGGTTATGTATGTGGCATTACCAAGACAGGACAGTAGGTGGCAGGGTGGTTAAAGAAAGGTAGACGCAAAGACGTGAGCTTGCAGGCTGGTTTAGTAGCAAATATAAATAAGCACCATGTAACGTAGGTATTGGATATTGCCCATTATCTTCACAATAGATGATGGCCAACAGCCAAAGATTATTTTTAAGATGGGCAACGTACCTGTCCAATGAGCAACTTCCAAACAAGGACCTCCGAGCTCAAAAAAGTTCTGGCTCCGGATTTCCCCATACCTGAAGCAAAGCTCCACCTGACTCTCCATCCAACGCCAGTGTCTGACACCAATCAAGGGGCTGCTTACGGCCCAGCCAATCAGGCATCAGGCTCTCTCTATGCCCCTGATGTTCATGAGCAGTTTTCCACGCCCTCACAGCAGCCCAATTTACGAAGGGCCCTGATCGGATGTCCAGAAAGCGTGTTGAGTTACTGGCTAGCCCTCTGTAGCACGGCCAACCAGGTCAACCATGCTACCAGGCAGGGCTGGACTGGGATTAGAAATCGGCCCTTGATTTTTGCCTATAAACACCACTTCCCACATAGATCCACCAGACAGAGACACCTACAATAAATTTTGCCAATCGGGGGCGGAGGGGATACCCAAAGGTGAATTTTACCAAGCAATAGATAAGTATTGCCAGCCCAGAAACCCATTTACGTACTGGGAAAATGGTGGTGTGCCAGATGGCCAGTTCAAATGCGAGAAACCAGTTTCAAATGCGAGAGGCACAGGCCAAATGCAATTGAAGCAGAGAAAACGCAAAAGGCACAGAACAAATGCAAGAGACACAGGGCTAAATGCGAGAGGAACGGCAGAACGCAAGAGGCACAGTGGAACCTGAGAGGCAAGGGTAAACATGACAGACACAGGGCAAACACAAGAGGCACAAGCAAATGTGAGGTGCATGGGCAAACGCAAGAGGCACAGCGGAACACGAGAGGCACAGCTGAACACAAGAGGCACGGCACAACGGAAGAGGCACAGCAAAACATGAGAGGCACAGCAAAACAGAAGAGCCATAGCGGAACGAGAGAGGCACAGCGGAATGTGAGAGGCACAGCGGAATGCGAAAGGTACAGCAGGATGGAAGAGGCACAGCGGAATGCGAGAGGTACAGCGGAATGCGAGAGGTACAGAAGGACGGAAGAGGCACAGCGGAATGTGAGAGGCACAGCGGAATGCGAAAGGTACAGCGGAATGCGAGAGGTACAGCGGAATGCGAGAGGTACAGCGGAATGCGAGAGGTACAGAAGGACGGAAGAGGCACAGCGGAATGCGAGAGGTACAGAAGGACGGAAGAGGCACAGCGGAATGCGAGAGGCACAGCGGAATGCGAGAGGTACAGAAGGACGGAAGAGGCACAGCGGAACGCAAAGGACATGGGCAAACTCAAAATACATGGGTGGTGCAAAGCAACATACAAATTCCACTGGTACCATGGCCTCAAAAAGCGTGGAACACTGGAGGTCCTATTCTCAGACCTCAACAACTATTTACGTCTGTACAGAATGTAGAGTCCATCCCCATACTGAAATCTGCCATCGCCAGCAAAGCGTGAAGCCATCACTATGCGATGCACAGACACGATGCCAAACGGCAAACGCGATCTACAAAGCATGTGCCTGAGACAGTGCCGAAAAAAAAAACACAGAATAAAAAGATTTACGTTACAATCTGGTTCTTCAGTCAGTGTGTTGCTTTTTTGCCATTTCATACTATTTGGATGATAGAAAAATCACTTCTTGTTATCAGTTTTCATCTGATTCTTTAATGTTTTGTGTGAACAGGAATCGATAATTGCTTTAAAAAGACTCGAAGGGAAACCCCTCGAGGGTCACACGAGTGCACGTCACACTGTCAGCATATGACACCACACTGTCGACCCCATAAAAGAGTGACTTTTATTACAGAGGCTTTTATGCAAACATGACTTTTTCAGCCAATACCGTGAAAGTTTTCTTCTTTTATGCAGCTGAAGCGCTTTTCCCGCTGCACCATCGCAAAACCACGAATGCAACCTCCTCTTTGTAATCTGAACCAGCATCATCCTCCGAAAGTATATTAGAAAGAACTACACACCTAAGACTAAGATCGATGTTAGAGACACTATCATTAGGGGAAGGGAAGCAGTCTGAGAGCTGGTGTGTCTGGCTCACAAACGCATCCCTGGGGAACTAGAAAAACAAAACAGAATTAATTATGTAGGCATGACATCCCATTGGTCCCAACCCCTCCAGCTCACTGGAAGAAAGAGAAACCACTAGCCAATCAGTGCGGAAGGAGCAACAGACTGCCAAATGGGGTGGTGTTGACAGAGTATCTCCTTCTTGAATGAAATCCTGCACAATCATTCCTGCTGGGAAGCAATAGAGGAATAGAACAGAATAGTGATGCTTTATTCATTCCCAAGGGGAAATCAGGTTTCTGCCGAGCTCATCCTACTCCCTCCTAACCCTACTGCCATATTTGGAGGTGAGAACATCCAGTTACAGCACAGGGTCAGCAGCACCCCTGGTCCTACTGGGGATTAAGGGCCTTGCTCAAGGACTCAATGGTGGCACCAGTCTGCAAGCCCTGGGATTCGAACTGGTGACCTTCCAAATGCAGGCACTGAGCCACACTCACAGGCCATGTGACCATACTCTCCCGGGTTTGTTTTTTTTTTGTCCCCTGACCATTTGCTTTGTTTGCAGCGAGCCAATTGATTATCTGTGCAAACACGACCTTCTCAAGTTGCCGTAACCAACCACAGACTGCAAAACCACAGGACGGGAGATGGGGTGTGGGGGGGGTCTGTCACTGGCGTCAGGTCACAAGAGGAGGTGGGGAGGCCATGAGCCGTGGTAAAACCCAATAAAACCCTCAGTCTCGCATGTTCTAGCAGCCGGGCTGCTATGGAGCACTGTATGTTCAATGAATCGAGGTTAAAACCATGACCCCTCCCGGTGACCCGTGACCCACAGTGTCCCGCTGCAATAAGCAGAGATTTAAAGCACATCTCAGCCTCACAAGTATTTCCAGACATTTCCATCAACTGCCCAAAAGGGCCAATTCTCCTTTCCTTTATATATTTATATATATATACATATATATATACACACACATATATATATATATATATATATGACAAAAAACAGGAACAAGAGGAAGTCAGTGATTCTTTCCCTCCATTGCATCTCAGTGAAGCCCGTGCAGCCCAGTGCAGAGCAGACCCAACGTCTGGAGCCCGCCCCCCCAGGTACTGGCTGGCTAAAGTTACAGGAGGCCAACAAAGGCTCACGGAGACGACGCTCGCTCAACAAAACAGCTTTTAGTGCAGGTGTTCCAGGCCAAGTCCCTGGGGGGGCCATATTTACGCTGGCTCTAATCCCAACTCGCCCCCCCCCCCCCCAACCAAGTAGTTTTTTATTAACTGGAAAATTTATGTGAGCCCAATCCCCCCCCCGGCAGCGGGCGGCACATGGGGGATTTAAGGCACAAGGTTA
>JAODJX010000111.1:924134-942518 GCA_026776945.1 Isichthys henryi
CACACACATGTGACCCAGGCGGAGACTCGAACCCGGGTCCCAGAGGTGTGAGGCAACAGTACTAACCACTGCACCACTATGCCGCCCCGTGGTTTAAGATACGGCCCAAAATTCAACCAGTACATCAAGGACTAGCAGGACAGTAAAGCAGCACTACAGAAAACAAACTTTTTTGCAAAATCATTATATTACATTTTTTTACATCGTGTCATGTCTATTTTATGACCACATTATGGAGAATAGTATTGTTGAGTATTGGTAAATATTGGCATTGATAAGCAGTGTCATTATCTGTATTGATAAAATCCTAACGATACCTATCCATAGTACTTGATACATGTATTATAAAGCAAATTGTTCCACTCTGCATTGAGGAACATAAGCTACTGTTACTGAACTTGTGGTAGATGAGTATTCTTGGATCCCTGCAGTGCACAATGGAGACTGATTCATGGTTTAAACGGCTCACTGTCAGTCAGAGCTGTTTTCACAAGTGTATCATTAGACAAATGAATCTTTTCATTATTAAATAAAACAAGGAAGAACAAAAGTGGTTGTTTTGGAGAAATTGACATGCAGTTGGGGAAGTCAGTCAGTTTGTCAGGGACCAGGGGATAGATTTACCTGACATTCCTGTTTTGACTGAATTCTTTTCAACCCACATTGAACACGGATTTACTGACAAAACAATTCCACTAACTATGCAACGCACCGGTGATTAATCAAAATACAGGATGCATGACGAGAGTCAGTTCTAGTGTCAACATATCTTTGGCCTTGAAGCCTCTGCATTATAGTGTGTGGTTTAATAGACTTCATTCTGCAGAAATTTAATAAGTGGATACAGAAAAGTTCAGTACTGAAATATTAAATCATTTTCAGGCCTAGTTACTGCTGGAGTCCTTACATTATGGATGATATCCAATAATTAAATATAATTTGCCAGCCTGCCTATGTCACAGAGAAAAATGTTTCAGCCTAAATCAGATGGTGACCTCATCCAAGAAGTAATCGGTATAATGCAGCCTTACTTCCTGCTTAAGTGGTTGTATCCAGTAGATGGCACTCTCTCGTCAGACATGTAAGTGGAAGTTATCCCACTTTTCTAAAATAAACAGCAGTCATGCAAACAGCATATGACACCACAATCAACTGCTGGAACACCATCAGTAATTTGTAGCTTGAAGGACTGATGTCTACAGCCTTCTGTAGTTCTGGTCAACGTGGAGACGATCCATGCTCTCTTCTTAATATTCACACTCGTAGCCTTGCTATCAACCTCGGTAAGTCATGCTGAGACATTATCTACCGGTAAGAGCAGAGCCCGTCCAAACAGACTGTGCAAGTTCATGGACAGACAGCGTCTGATAAAATGTGTGCCATACTTCTAAGTTTCATACCTACCTTCACTTGTGTCCCAAAAAAAGGGCCTCATCAAAGGCTGGACCATTTCTTCTTACGAAATAAAACAAAGTCATAGTCTGTAGATTCCTCCATGAATGAGTGTGCAGGGAGGATTGGGGTAGACTGAGTATTTATTGTAATCTGTGGCTCACAGCTGCTTCACCCTTGAAAAGATGGAAGACTTTCTGGAATAGGGAAAAATGGCTTCTATAGCTAGCAGGTGTACACTGGGGTATAGCACAACTCAGGCTCTTGACTGTCAGCCATTTTCTATACTGTCCATGTGTACTGACCCCTGAGAAGGGTTTTGCCTTCCTCTTAAGGGACTTCCCCCATTTTCAGCATAATTTTTCCTCTCCTTGCACAAAAATGTTCTGAGGGCAGAAGGAAAAATGATTGGTTCAAAGAGAGAATCAGATTGTATAGGTGGGTCCAAGCAACTAGATGAGACATCTGATGGGTCCAACCAATCTCCTCTACAATCTGGTTCTCTCTCTGAACCACTTCTTTTGCCCTCAGAACATCTTTGTTTTAGTAAAATGCATATGAGCTCACAGTGTTATGTCCACCACACTGAGAGCTGGCACCTCTCTGGTTTGAAGTCTAAGTAGCCAATGACTGACTTCAAACTCAGTAGTTTCCCTTGGAACAGGAGCCGATTTGAAGAGGAGCAATTATCCCTAAACTTATAGCCAGCTGACACCCCCCGAAGGTCTTGATTCAAGAAATGATAGTTGACACTCCTGTCCCTGTTGAAGTTTCCTAATTAGACGGCTCTCGGCAAAGCTCAGGCCCAATCCAGTGACAGAGCCACTCAGGACCAGTCCAGATACTCTGAGGAGACCAGCTTTAAAAAGCAGACAGGGGCCAGGGGAAGTCAGGGTCACACAGACAATGTCACCGTCAAGGTTCAGAGAAAACATGTTACAGATTAAAAAAAAAAAATAAAAAAAATACCCCTTCCAAGTCAAGGGGGATTGGAAAAATCCACGTTTTCTATGACAGTGTCAGTTTCATTACTTCCGCTGTGGGAAAAGCATCCTTAAATTCTGCAATTTATTTTCATGCTCAAGTGAGGACAAGTAGCTGAGTGGCTAACACTCTTCTGAATGAATACAACGAGCATCTTTGTCTAAGCCGATAAAAATGCTTTTGTTTCTGTGTCTCGAGCATGCCATATTTATGGCGGCCATGCTGCCACCTGATAGCAGAAGACCACAATACCTCTGAATAATGAACTGGAAAAGCCTAAATGGCAGCTTGACAGAATCACACTTTTTTTCCCCAAAGAGGGGTTATTCTTGCCAAGTCAAACACAGTTATCTATGAACTAGGTTAATAATGTATCAATGGTGCAAAACAAGGAGCACGGATCGCTGTGCCGCTGAGCAGATTTTCCGCCTGTTAAGTGAGCATCTATGCGTTCAGTCAAGAAATGTCACTGGAGACCAGCAGGACAATAGCTTGAGTTACCAGTTTGTCTCTGCTTCTTCTTGGTGGAAAACGCCGCTTCTGACAAACTGCCTCATGGACACCTTCGGGCAAACTCCCCAAGTGGATCACCATCCAGTATTGTGGGATTCAGTTGTCAGACAGACAAAGTTTAATTTCACAATGGGTACCGTAATGAGCCCTACCCAATCAGACCCTCGGGGAAAGCCGCCTTTAACTGGCAACAGCAGATCTTGATTTATTCCACTGTGCACAAAATCACGTTGGTCGGGTTTTGCATTGACCCATTGTTTTTAGCAGATATTCACCTACCACTCATCAGTTAAACGCCTGACATTTTAATCAAATCAGTGGTCTGATTGCGGGGAACAGCATGCCTCCGCATAGCAGGTCAGCAGTCCGCAGGCCTCCGGGGATGGGGGACGATTAAACTCAGATGCCCAGCCGTGGTTTGTTCTGTCTGATTTGAGCACGGTTACTCAGAGGACACAGTTTGTTTACCTTTCTGGGAATAACAGGAAAGCAGCAACAGTGTGTCGAGAGGGACCCTACCATTACGGCCTTGAATAAAACTCAACATGCCTAGCTTGGGCAGCTGCATAAACAAGCAACATACTTTCGACCAAAGAAACTTACATCTCCTTAGCAACTGAATAAAACGAGCTGGTTAGTTGCATGCCGATTGCTCCCTGACGGGGCTATCCAAGCCTTTGGCACGCGCTGGCCGAGTGAACAGCCCAGCCTTTATGGTATACCTAATTACACATTGCTGTTTCATGAGAGCCAACCTGATCCTCGGCACTGGACATGGCTTGGAGATTTTAAGGCGTGCTCTGATGCCATTGCAGTGCTGTAAATGTGACGTTTGTTCCAGGGTACAGGCTTCCACAACAGGAGGCTCCATTACATGTTGTGCAGGGTTGCCTGTTCCAGAGGCCCTTGTTCCTTGTTGTCGGTGGAGTGTCAACATAGGGGCGTCTTCCACGTGCACCATACTCAGAGGGGCGAAGGTTCACAAAGTACACACCTGACCCCAACCCTACCCTGGCACAAAGCCAGGTCTCCCCACCTAAATTTAGGACGTCCCTGACTAAATTAAAAACTGAGTGGGAGGTGTAACTGTAAAACAATAGAATCGCCTGGGAAGAGAGGTTTGGCTTTTCCCCATGATGAACTCAGTGAATCCACAGTGTTGTTGCTGTGGGTAACCGGATTATTGCTACTTGGAAAATCTAATTATTCAGCTGTGACTCAAAGTCCCTCCCCACGGCTCGGTGGTGATGCATACAAAAGACTGTTTGCTCACCCAGCGAGCCACACGCCTTCTCTGCCATACCGTCTCTCACCACAGCTCTGCCTCTATCGCACTCCTCAGGTCCTCTGGCCTAATTTTTCCCCAAAAGAAAAAAAATTCTTCCACGTCAGCAATTCTGACATCCTGCGCCGTGGCCATGAACCAGGCCAGGAAGGGGACTTAGGGAACAGTGTGTAAAGGCCACAATAACACTATATGCTGACGGTCATTTCCTGGTTGTTTTCTACGCTGATGTGGCAAACCCACATGACACTTCCTGCGAGCAAGAGAACGTTGGACACCTTGATCTTGAAGATATGGACGTGTGAAGTGGAATTCCAGAGAACTCGGATGAAGCTAATTTAAATCCACATAGTATTTTTCTTTTTTTGGGGGGGGGGGGGGAGGATGGTGGTTAATTTGGTAAAGTACTTGTGTTTGAGCCAAATTGATCATATCTTATGGCAGGACACTGCGAGGAGGGCAGACACTTCTTTGATGCGAAACACCAACACTTCCTTTCAGAAACAGTTTCCACACATTGGTCTGAAGCTGCCAGTCTGTTTTGTAGACTGCAGAGCATGATTCAGTAAGATCCAGGTAGAGCAATACAGCAGATGACCACCAGAGGTCCCATACAGAATTTATATTCAGTAGTGCGTGTGTCAATCCCAGGATAGCAGACACGATGCGGTCATTGATCAGGTGCCACTTCAAAGCTATTACTAAAGCTACTATTAGTAACATCCACATGTATGCTGATTAATCCTCCCAGCAACAACCACCTACCTTTGTTTTTTTTTTTAAAAAAAAAAAAGATTACAGGATGAGTCTTGCTCAGATTCACAATGACGTAACGGCCGTGGTTTCCTGTCGGGCAGCAAAAAGCGGGCAGGACAGCCGAGTGCTGATAAGAGGAGCATTGTATCTCACTGCTGGCACACAGAGCCCCTGCTGGCTGACAGAGAAACAAAGCCAGCATCCAGGAACCGGTAAACTGTCTGACGTTTAAAGCGACCAGCACTCGGTTACGTGGGTTTCACTTCTGTTCCATGGGCCTGTAATTTCAGAAAGACACTGTGCAGATTCAAAAATCCAGTTCAGAAAATGCAAAACTAATATGAAAAGACATCTTGCCTGCCAAGTACTAAAAATAGTTGAATTACGTAAATTTTGACCACAAGCATTTTTTTTTTTTGGAAGAACCATTTTACTACTGCAGACCTTCTAGAACAAGACCAGAATTCCAGAGATACTGTGCTGACTAAAGGCTTAAAAATTTAACACCTGCTTATTAAATACATGCCTAGAACGAACAACTATAGCTGATCAGTGGAGACTGCTAGAACTTTGCAGGCTTGTGAGAATGAACATAGCGTAAGAGCAGGAGAGAAGGCCCTAGACTTCACAAGCTGGTAAAAGTAATATTGCTCCTCTGAGAATAATTAGAGAACATTGTTGTTAACCCCACCCCCGACTCAGGTTAAACAACCCACAGACAAGCCATTTAGACACTTATACAAGGAACCAGACATTATTTTTAGATTGGGCCAAGTGCTGCAGTAGTCTTGTGCTCTAAAGTAAAGAAAAACAAGCTCAGGGACCCTGACATTAGGATCTTAAATGATAAGATGCTTTCAGAACATTTGCATTGTCCAGTACTAGGTGTGATACCGTTTAATGCTGGATTTACAACAGGTACCACAAAGCAGCGATTCTCAACCCAGGTGTCGTGACCCAAATCGGTAAGCTCTGAAAGCCTCGCGAGGCAGAGTTGGATATGAATGCATTTTAAAACTTGCAAGCCCCTTCGCTGATCCACGATCAGATTTCGCAGCCCCAATCCTAGAATCAACCTATATAAACGGGTCCTGGGTCTGCAACTGCTTAGCTCCAAAGTAGCAAACACTCAAGCAATCCGGGATGCACCGATTGCAATTTTCTTGGCCGATCCCGATTACCGATTTTTTAGTACGATCTGCCGATGCCTATTTTTCCAATACCGATTTTCGCCCTACAAACAGCAAATACATACAAAAATCACATTTTCTTTACCTCAAAATTTAATTTTCATAAATTCTTATTAAACTTTATAAATTGAATTAAATTAAAATAAAACAAATAAAACCCCAACTACAACTAAACATTAATATATTCTTTAAAATAATAGGTGCCGCAAGTAAAAGAAAAATATGTAAGAAGACACCTCATCCAGTGCCATGAATTCCACAATTTTCCTCGTAATTTCTTTGCTCTTTTCACTGCTTATACCAACGAAAGACAGAACAGGCTGCTGGCTCGTAGATGGCTTTGAATATGTTTTGCTAGCAGCTTTCGCTTTGCTAGCTTCTTCAAACTGAGCGTGTTCACTGGGGTGCTGCGTTTTTAAATGTCTAATTAAATTTGTTGTCTCAAATGTCTTTGTATTGGTTCCCCCTCGGTGTACCTGGTTCTTACACTTGCTGCAGATAGCGAATTTTACGTCCGCTCGCGTCACGCTGAAGATTTTCCAAATTACGGACATTTTTGCGTGTCTGAAAGTGCTCGCGACTGCGCAAATGATTTATTATAATCGGAAATTCGAGAGACTTATCGGCTGAAAATCGGCTCATTCCGATCGCTGGCCGATCGATCGGCGCCAAAAAGCCAAAACCACAGATACTTAATTTAAAATTCACTGGCACATCCAATCAGATTTGATTGGCGCAAATTGCGGAGTGCACTATGTGCTTGACAGTATTAATGTAAAGCTATACTTGATATAGGGTCACGATTGAACTAGCACGGTAAAAACTGGGTTGTGGTGCAAAAAAAGGTTGATAGCCACTGCGATAGAGGTTCCATTCGATAGGGTTTACTGTACAGCATGTGTACTGAGTCACGACATAATGCCAGAGCAAACAGGTGTGTATGCTACCTCTGCATTTACTTAGATACTTGGCAGGCTGGCATGCCAAACTATTTGCTCTTGTGAGACGCTTTATCCTTCCATACAATGTCCTTGATCCATCTGACAAAACTTGTTCCAAGTTAAAAATCAAGCATAACACTTCAATTCATGTTTCCAGCTTCTCCCCCAAGGAGTATGGAAAGCACTAAGGACCTCCAGCCAGTTCTCATCCTTTTCCAGTGCGGGGAAAACTACACCATGAAGGCCCCTCACTCACCCATAGTCTCCAGGGAGATGCACCTGAATGGTACCGCGTGACTGCATTTCCAAATCCGCTAGCTGGCGGAAATTAAGTTAATCACTATACTTGAGCTTAGAGCACAGGTGAAATTTTAATATAGAATAAGGTCATGAGGCACGAGCAGAAACAGGAAAAGTAACTTAACAATATCCAAACCTTTATTATTCATCTTCATTCTTTAAATTTGCAAAACTAGAAAAGGCAAGACTCATTAAAAAGGTACACTTAAAAAAAAAAGAAGAAAGAAAAGCATAAAATATGAGAGGGCGCTTAGTGTTTATATGCGCGTGATGGCAAGCCTTTGCACCTGAGCAGGTATAGCATGAGCTGTAGAATAAAGAAGCCGGCACATACTCTGACCTCGACGATCAGAGGCAGCAGTGACTAGAGAACAAGAAACAAGACATACACACACAGGATATCAGAGAAAATGTGACCAACATGCTATCAAGTAATAGAGCAGAGAAAGAGGCACGCGTGACTTTGGAAACAAGCGGCTTACAGCATTTCTTCAAGCTGAATTTGTGGGTGCATTGGAGGAGATTTGCTTTATTCAGCTCTTATGATTTTTAGACTACAGGGGGGAAAAAATTAAGGCACTTCTGAACCAAGGATTTTTAAATATAAATATGCACACATTCCATTTATGGTTAAACATGACAAATCATTTGCAATACAGCTTTTCTACAGGCACTGCATATATATTCAATAATATGTATGAAATACTGGACACATGTTGTAGCCGAAATAGTATTCAAGGTGGTAAAGACCAACTGTCAGACATCCGAGAAGCTCAAAAACAACCCAACAGAGCAGGATTTTAAGGAAAAACAATCACTAATGTCCAATCCCATCTAGCAACTCCATTCTTCAATATGAGACAGGACTCACTTAGTGGTGATTAGGTTATCACCAGCAACAGAGAAGTTAGTGCACAGCTGGTAAAGATCCACTGTCTCACGAGGGACGAGGAAAAACAAAAACAAAACAAAGCATCATATGATCTACTCCTGAACTCTGAACAGAAATGTCCGAAGGTCTTAACTGCACAACAAAAATATGCATTTAATCCCCAACAATGGCTCTTTGCCTAGTGCTGCAGAAAAAGTTTTGTAATTTGTTAAATGCACATTTACACGGGATCAACAATGAACAGGATAATGTAGTATTTGTTGGCATGTACATTGTTGCTTGTGGTCGTCATTCAAGGTGACATTTTCATCATTTGGAAGCTTAATTAGAAGTAAATTGTTATCCAACAAGCTCTGGTGCAATTCCGCTAACAGCACGAATATGACGAACAAAGCCAGGCCAAGGATATGTTCGCCACAATACGCCTGGCAAATGACCTTTCATGTAATAGTACTACTTTCTCCTCTTCAGGATCCAAAGCACTTCACAAAATTTATAAAGCTGAAGAAAGCTAAACAAAGAATTCAAGAAAAACACCATAACCATGTGTCTCAAAAAGCCAACAATAACTTGATCCTTCATCAAACCTTTTCCCCAGTTTAAATTGAGCATTTCAAATGGACACTGCATAGACACAATTAGCAACATGCTAATCAAGATGCAAAACAAAAACCTGGAAACACGGCCTTCAGCCGTTTCCCTGGCATTTCCTCCACGTATCAAATACCGCAACAGACCAGGGATGACGGTGGGGGGACCCTGAACATTTAGGTCTATTAGCATAATGTTTTAAAACTAAAATTTGATCAAGAAAACTTAGTATTTCACTTGAGCAAGAAAAAACAATTTCTGAATATTGTTGACAGCAAATTATGTAAAGGGTATGTTGCGGTCATTAAGAAAGAACAAAAGGATAATCATTCAATGGACTAGAATCAAAAAGGAGTGGGGGATAGACATGTGCCAGGACAATACAACAATAGGATCACTCATTTTTATAGTCCTTAGGCACTAAATAAATAACCTTCAGCAATTCAGGAACTACCATAACTACCAAAGATAAATCATTCAGTCCTGCTGGAAATCTATGGTATTTATGAATATTAGCACAGCAGTACAGTTTCCTTTATTTTCTGTTCGAAGACACAGGTTCAGCAACTGGGGTAGAGTCTTACAGAGGCTGGGGTTTCAGTGACTCACCTGACACCACTGCAAGGCACTTTCCCTCAAGTCATCTTCCTCCTACACTGTAATCATTGTTTTAGGTTGTTGCACCTTCCAGGCCCTTAAGACACATACTAATTGGGTGCACTGGTTGGTTTTTTGTTTTTTTTTGGTCAAGCTTCACCTCCCCTCCCCCAGGTATGTTAAGCATCGGTGAATGGTTACGCAATGAGGAACGTGCTTATTGCCGTGAGATTTTCCCCTGGTGCTTTTCTTACACGACTCCATGCAGCCTCTGCCCCCACCTAATAATGCAAAGGCGGGTCTCCCCACCACCAGGAGTGGTTCTGGAGGACGAGGCAGAGCTTTCCCTGCCCAAGAATGTCTTATGGCAGTTAGTAAAAGAGGACAAGTTTATGTACAGACCGCACAAAATGACTGCATGGCTAGGAACACACCTTCTAAGGCAATGCCACATCTTGCAAAGGACATATTTTTGGACTTCAAAGTATATGAAATAAGACAAGCAACCAGCTTTCCTATAAAGCAATGGTATTCAAGCAATTCTCTTCCATTGTTTTGGGTTTTGGCACATTGACCTTTCCATCCAATTCAAATTATGAGAAATGGGCGATGGATCGCAATGGCTAGAACATTTGTATACAAGGACCTTGGCAATTAGCTGGACAATCATGAGAGAGTTTGAATATGTCAGGTTGAATACCGTCACCCTGGATTGGAAAAGGTGATTTAAACCCCCAAGCCCAAAGAGGGGGACTACGCCTAGGTTGTGCAGCTCCACTATTGCTCATGGATGATGGTAGAGAACAGGATTTTTCTGCAACACAGTTGCAGGGTTTGTGGTGCTGGAACTGCCAGCCTGAGTGAAATGGGCAGGGCAGTGTGTTTGGAGGGGAGTTTGGGGGAGGGGGGACTTGGGGACATCTTAAAGTGTGTGGTAGTTGCGGTCCTTGGACTTGCAAAACTTATAGAGGAAGAAGACAACTGCTTGCAATCCCAGAACCAGCACGATTCCCCCGATGAAGCTGGCTGCATCGAAGGTAGACGACTTCTGGGGGGCTTTGGAGGGGGCCATCGTGGTTGTGGTGCTGTCTGGAGAAGAACGATTGAGAAGGAGAAGAGTGACTCTGGGAATGACAGTCCCAGCTTAAGATCCCCACCAGTCACCAGCCTTAAAACATACATGCAGTTTGAGAGGCTGCCATTTGCAAGGCCAGGCAGCTCAGCTTCCTCTTAACACAGGGCCCATTACAAAAGAGTGAATCAGACCTTCTGTGGTTAGTGCACCACATCCCTGGATTGTATTCACACAACTTCACACTGAATGGCAAAACATAAGCTAAGGGTAACTATAACATATGCAGGTGCACACACACATTACGCTCTCTGGAATAGGATAAATTAACTCACTTGAAACAGGAACAGGAGTGGTGCTATTACGAGTTGGAGAAGCTGTAGGAATTGTGGTTGAGACTTTCTTGGGATCTGAACAGTAGAAGTTCAAATTTTCAAATTAAGATTTATTCAAAACGTATCTTAAGACTGAACAATTACTTTGCCCAAGGGAAGCTTAGAGGAGCCTTACTGAGCTTCAGTCCTACAATCCAATGGTACCTAGACCAGCTTTCTTGCCTATAACTCCAAATTTAAATTGCAGCAACCATGCCCTGAAAGAACAGAGGAAAACACAAAAAAAAAAAAAAGTTACCTGTGGTATTCGGAGTGATTATGGTAGGCATGACGGTTGTATTTGAGTGAGAACCTGAAAGTGAGGGGGACAAAAACATCAACAGAAGCAGTCACCAGCTGCCCTGCCCAGCCCCTTACAGACCAACAGGATGCACAAGGCAAAACAAGATACTGTCGAGTTGTACAGCATAATACTAGTGCGCTTTGAAGAGAAAGTGTACACGCCCTGTGACTTCAGAAAAATAGGATTGCTCACTTCCAACTTAACCCGCAAAAATTCACGGTTCAAAATGTGACGAGATATCCCTATCATCACCGGTGACGCCTTACCTGGGCATGTGCCATTAGTGACGCACACACAGCCGGGCACAGATGCATTGTGATAGCTCTCGCTGGCGTTCACGCAAGATGAATTATGGACCGTCTCATTTGCTGGAAAAAAGGAGGAGGAACACCTTTGTTACGCAATGGCAACTTATAGACAGGCTTGCAAACCAGTATTTCCAGAAATCTCTTACATGCAATCAGTATACATTTATATGGAACCTAGTTGTCCAAGAGGAATCTCCCAGCAAATTCTACCAAAATCCCAGGCGAAACTGTTCATATTTTTATTGACACTAGTTAGATCAGTACCAAAAGTTTAAATTGATATCAAAACCAGCATTGGTACCTCAATATCAAAGCCAAAATCAACAAAGTAAAACATTCCTATTTTAATATATTGCTCTGACAAACAGGCCTATCTGTGAATTAGACCAACAGCAAACTGCCTATACTGTTTTAACATTATCAGCAAAATATGCAGATTAAGCTCCACTCAATACATAGAATCTGATATTAATATGGCATCAGCTGTAGAATTAGAATTTAGTGATCAGCGGTCATTTTTGACACCACAGCACACAACAACGAAATGTGTCCTCTGCATTTAACAAATATGTGACATCATGACATAGCAGGGGGCAGCTAATTCAGCGCCTGGGGAGCAGTGCCTAGGGGCAGTACCTTGCTCAGGGTACCTCAGTGGGGCCTGACTGGTTGGGGATTCAAACCTGCAATCTTTCAATTATAAGTGTGCATCCCTAACCATTAAGCCACCACTGCCAATCTAGGACTATCAATTATATTAATAAAACAAATAATTTACTGATTCATCAAGTGATCATTTAAATTATATATGTGCTTATATAGAAACTGAGGTTAGGCAGGTAGCAACCCTGAATGGGGTACCAGGCCATCGCAGGACCCACACTCGATCTCACATATTTAGGCACTCCAATTTACCGAAGTTGCATGATTTTGGAATGTGGGAGGAAACTGGAGGATTTGGTGTAAACCCACATACACATGGTGAGAACAAGCAAATTCCACACGCAGTGGCGGTGTGCCGTGGGTAAGTCCGTGAACGTCTTAAGATGTTGTTTCATTGCAGTCGTAACTGCATTTTCCACATACTTGTAATGTGAAGTGCTCCCACACAACAGGCCTTCACTCTTAAGTAGACTCAATCACTACGATCAGTCTTCTTTCTGCCATACTGCCCAGTAATCGAGAAGGCACATTTTTTAAATCTTTTTTTTTGTTTTAAATCACAAAAAGTTACAGAACGAAATCCAACATGATTTATGGAAGTCGGCTTCTTTATTTCATTCAGTAAAAGTTTAACAAATTTCTGTTCATTTCTGTGAAAGTGCAAATTATGCCAATCTGTTGATCATAATAATATCACTGCATACCCAAGTTAAGCATTTCTAGTCAAAAAGTAAGTCTCCAGTACAAAATATACAACGGAGCACAGATATAACTTAAGTAGTGAATAACCAAACTTTAGAAACAATACAAGTATGAGGACATCCAATTTGTATAAACGGTGTTCAGACTAAAGAAAAAGTAACTCTAGACTTGCATACATTTTGCTTTTTTCCCTTCCTTAAGCGTAAATTACAGTAACTATTTCCACACGACAGCTCTAATGCACGTGTTGCTGAACAACTAGCCATTATGTGACCCTCACTTCTGTTTAAGGTTATGTCGCGCTAAGGCTACAAGAATTTTCGCTATTATTCAGGGCAAACCTCTCTGACAGAAAATCAGATTAGTTTCTTGCTCTCTTGCCCCACCGATATTCAATCCAGGATTGTTCTGCCATTATCAGCCCAATACCAGGTATCAGACTGGCGCTCTCCCTTGTTTATTCCGTCAGCCATTTAGTCCAGTCTAGTTTTCCCTCGATGGGGAAAGGGACGTAAATGACTTCACATGTAGGCTAAGCAGGACTAAACAAACATGATATGTAGATCAGCGGTTATTATACCACCATAGGTGTCATATTTGTTATCATGTAAACCTGATGATCTTTACAGTCTTTATATAAATCAGGGCGAACAAGAGACTAATACTTTGCCAAGTGTTGCCTTATCGTAGCAAAGGTTACATACGGGGGCTTTCGCGTCTGCATATTCACCCTTTTTGTTCAATGTAGAGCCAAATTCATCCCATTTCTCATTTCTGTTGCTTTGCTTAATCAACTAGAGGTGGGCAGTGGGCAAGAGCAGAGTTTCTCTCTGTCACTTTTCCACTCCAGAGTCGCATAAAATGAGTTGCACTGCTTCTCTGTCCAAAGCGCAGTTCCAGTACATCCACTAATTCTTAAATATGAAGATCTACAAAATGGATACAATTCTATGGTCTAAAATTTATCATGACACGACGATAGATATTGAAGGTTAACATTAAAATTGAGGTGCAAAACACAGAAAATTGAAACGTCACTGAGTAAAATGGATATTTATGACAACGAACAAGCATGCAAATCCTTGCCGCAGCTCTTAAGTATTAGCGAAAATGGAAACCACATGAAAACATGAGCAGTGAGAACTCATTAAGATGACAGGTTTTCAAACTACAGCAACAAGATCATTTAAACATTTGTTCTACAAAGAAAAAAAAAATGTAGCCTACTTAGTATCATTTACTGTAAATGTATAGAATGATTTAGACCTACTTGTTGAAACAAAGCAAAACTTTTATGGCACTATCCAAAACCGTAAACAGCTGGGGGGCAGGACTGGTAAGTCTATTCCATCTGCAGCCAAACCAGAGGACATTTTTCACATTGAATGTTATTTATCAATTTCTTCCTGTGCATAGAATTTTTCATGCATTAAATCAACACATAGGATACGCACAGAATCCCACTTAATTATCCATCCATCCATTTTCCAACCTGCTGGGTTGCAGGGGGTCCGGAGCCTATCCCGGAAGCAATGGACACGAGGCAGGAAACAACCCAGGATGGGGGGCCAGCCCATCGCAGGGCACACACACATACACACACACCATTCACTCACACATGCACACCTACGGGCAATTTAGCAACTCCAATTAGCCTCAGCATGTTTTTGGACTGTGGGGGGAAACCGGAGTACCCTGAAGAAACCCCACGACGACATGGGGAGAACATGCAAACTCCACACACATGTGACCCAAGCGGGGATTCGAACCCGGGTCTCAGAGGTGTGAGGCGACAGTGCTAACCACCGCACCACCATACCGCCCCCACTTAATTATCAACCTTGATAACTAGATCATTGTATTTGTTTATGGTCACACAAAGTATGTGCAGGCAGGTCACGCTAATGAAAACTAATCATTCCAAAGTCAAATAAGGTCTATGCCCAAAGAAATATGACTGTCACTAAATTTATGCTTCACAAGACAACTAGTGAGTCTGGCGCAACTCATTTTCTGCAGCATTCAATTGTTGCTCTACTGTGGCACGACACACAATATTTGCTGCAGCCAGTTACTTTTGTGGTTGCATTTATTACCCATTTCTGATAGCCCACCCCTTGTTGTACAGGTGTGGGATCTATGGGCTGCAATCCTTTTCTTTATTGGTAGTTATTCTCAGACCAAACCACTTCCTCACATCTGCCATCACTCTCATTACCTGCATGCATTACTTGTCCCTATGCTAAATCTCTCTCTTTCTTTAACCAACCACTGGTAAAGTTGACAAACAATTTGTGTTTTTTCTTCACTACCTCCTGCAAAACTTCCACTTCATTCTTGGTGAAGTTCCGTTTTTTTCACCCACTGCATTTTTAAAAAAACCATTTCTTGACAGCAAAACACAGTTACAAAATAACAATACAAGGGTATAGTGCAAAATATATCACAATCAGGAATAAGGATATAAGGGCATACGTCCGTCCATAGTACACACTCTCCTTTTGTGCTGTTTGACGTCTGTTGTGGAAGAAATATGGCCATACACGGTTCACTAAAGACGCTTATTTCTTTAAATAGACTTGCTGTGTACATGCAGTCATATTTAAAATGTCTGAGATTTATCAACGTTGACTTTGTACAGCTGTTGGTACACACAAGGGATAAACACCTATTTGCTTGTGTGTGATGTCGATTCAGACGCACACACTGAAGAATTGTTCTACACACAAGCTGATAAATGAGACCCCAGGTCATTCTAGGTCAGCTGACCTTGTTGCCAAACAGGCAGCAGTTTCTTTTCACGTAGTACAAGCCCCAGTAAAGATTACAAGAGAAAATACTGCACTGCACCATGACGGTACTACACCAAACACGCAACAATCATTTTACTAAACAAGCTTTATTATAATTGTGCTACAGCAAAGCCTTTTCCACCATTAGCTAGTTAAGGGTATTTCTAATGATTGTGACAAAACACTGAGAAAGGCAGGGAGAGGAAAGTATGAGTATCAGCACACCGTCATTTCTAAGCGCTGCCTGGAAATCCTGCCCAGTAATAATCAGCAGAGTATAAGCTATGTACTCTTGCAATGAAACTACCGCGTTACTGTGCAGCAGAACCTTCAAATCTAAAAATAGGTCTAGCACAACTCTGTTCCCTGGCTTCTCAAACAGCTGTTTTGTGGCAACAGCAGACCGAGGACTTTAGCTGAGAGACAGGTCGAAGAACTTATGAAGGTTTGTTGGTAGCTGGATGATGCAAGAGTGCACTGATAAAGCCTCCAGCATGATGGCCAAGCCCCAGCTGGATGGCCAGCGAAGTGTACAAGGACAGCCGCTCACTGTAACCAACTTTTTCATCAAACTGAGATAGGAGGTGAGGCTGAGGAGGGTGAGGCTTCACACACTGCTGAAAAAAGCCAGGAGGTTACTGTGCCCAGGGCCATAGGATTTGGGGTGTGTAAACAGCAGAACTGTCCCTCACCACAGGGCATCCAACCTGGTAGATGAACCACAGTGGAAATTAACACAAAGCACCGCCCACTAAAAGCTGCATCTTTCTAAATAAACATTTTTTCAAACTGAGCACTTTACAAGGTCAGGCCAATGATTTCCCCAAATGTAACACAAAATCAGTCAAGCACAATTCATCAGCACCTGCCAAATACGTATACTTGTGAAAGTGTACTCTGGTGACATCCACCTGCTTCAAAAAGGTTTTACTACATTACACATGCAGAAAATCTCAGTAGCTGTGCATTTTCATACATTCACGGTGTCATGACAAAATAGCACATGCAGACTGAATGATTTACAACAAACCAACTAGTTTGCTTATAGGACAAGAATACCAAGCAATAGATGAGCTTACAAACACCCGAAGACAGTATAGCTCAGATCTTCAACTGGGATTTAATACTTGCTCACTAGCTTTCTTCACACAAAGGTTCCTCTCTCACTAGGAGCCTTCTAAAAGCACACATTCGTAGAACTAATTCAGTTTCAAAGCTACTGGTATGTGTGCAATGCAACACCTCACAAAGTGTCAAGTTAATGGACTCCTTTACATGAATGAAACCTTTAAAGAATTATTAGCTTGAGGAGAAAATGTCACAAATAAAAACGTTGACCGTGTCCCAGACATAGTTTCCTTGGGCCTTACTTATGCCTGTCTTATGTTAACATGGGCGGGACAACATACATACACATATACTCCATCAGGACTAACAGGTCAGATTTGCTAGACCTGAATCCTTCATATTATGGTAAACAAAGGTTTAAAAATCCATGCATTCATCTTATAACCACTCATTAGGTAGATTGATTATTGTCTCTGAGGCTGTTTAATTCTCTCAAGTTTTCATGTGTAAGCTTACATAAAAAAATGTTCAAGAGCACAGTGTTTGGCAGAGGCCTGAGCCTAAGGAGCTTCAACATGAAGTGACAATGCTGAAAATGGTCCTTTCAGCAAGCAGGACATGTTCTGCCTATGACAAACTAAATCCTTCATATTCATGGTCAGTGAAGTCTACCTCAGTGCTACACACTACATAGAACTTACCGGTTCAGTTGGTTTTTTTGAACGAACAAAAACACCCACTAAACACTTCACAGCATTGAACAGGGGTAGAACATTCCAGCCCTAAAGGATCACGGGCACTTCAGGTTTCTGAAGCAATGCAAGTCGTTTCAGTAATTACCTGATTACCCGAACTTGAAGGAATGAGGAATATTAAAACATGCAAAATGAGTCAACAGTTGAAGCTTCAACTGAGCCGATGTTTAACAGGTTGTAGCTGATCTTAAAAGGTATCTGGATTTATACAAGGCCATTAAATTGCTTGCATTTCACTTAAGCAGAGGCTACCTAGAAACCAGCTACATGCACGTACTTCGCTAGCATACTAATGAGAACTGCTTGAGTTAAACTCATTAGCCTGCCAAAACAAAAAAATATATATGCATTTTAGAGATCTAAGGCGGAACGCATTTCCTAGTAGCACAACTGTACACACTAGTGAAAGGTTCAGAGACTACGAATCATAACCCAATAGCAGCATGTGCAGAGATTCAGACTCAGGGTGGCGCTTTAGGAAAGGTGCATGCCAAAAGTCACACTTCAGTCATTTCAAATATTTACAGGAGATGAATCATAAGTCTCCCAATCAATGAAAACGTCTCAGTACCGGTGGGCAATATGCCGAAAAGGTCACATCGCAATATTTTGGATTAGAATTGCAATTCACAATATATCCAGTTACAAAATAACAATAAATTCACAAATTGGAATTTACGTAGTAATGGTAAATAACCATTTAACCAGCAATTCTATGCTAACAACACTACTTGCAGCATAATAAGCTTAATAATTAAATTAATTATACAAACCGGATTCCAAAAAAGTTGGGACACTATACAAATCGTGAATAAAAACTGAATGCAGTGATGTGGAGGTGCCAACTTCTAATATTTTATTCAGAATAGAACATAAATCACGGAACAAAAGTTTAAACTGAGAAA